>CM060096.1:2742924-2907648 GCA_030522485.1 Stenchaetothrips biformis
ACCTCTGTGTTCGAGTAGGCCGGTTCGTGCGTCGCGCTGCACATCCTTTCCCTCTTTGGCGTGGAGGCTGAGCCGTTCGACGGCGTGCTCTGTGCGGCCGCGCGCTCTGGCCGTGCATTGGGACTTGGCTTTGGTATCGGCTGGGCCTTCCCTCATGGCTGGCCGGCGGCAGCAGTGTGGCCGTCGTGCGTGCAAGTCGTCCGAGCCGCACTGCAGGAAGATCCCGAACAGTGGGCACTGTGTTGCTGTCTGTCAAGCCCCTACCGAACGGCCCGCGAGTGCGAGAGAGACAGAGTCCCTGTCGCACTCGCAGGCCGGGGCCGGCACTCAGCATCTCCTTCCTGAGCACGGCGAGCTGGGCGTCCAGGCTGCTGGCGGCTGAGCGGCGTGCGGTTTCGGGGCGGCGGCGGCGGCACCGACATGCACTGCAGGGGCGCCACCCCGCGGGCCCCGTCGGCAGCGTCGTTGTGCCGGCCGTGCCGCTCGCCGTGCCGCCCGCCGTGCAGCGCGCACACCACCCCCGTCACGCCGTTGCTCGCGGGGCTGCAGGATGCGCGATCGGCGCCTGTGCGTACTCGGCAGGGCCCTCGACGGGGTGTCCTTGAGGCGTCGTCCCATCGACCGCGACCTGGGCGTGCCGTTCGCGACCGCCACGGGTGGCTCGTCCGGCAGCAGCGGCGGCCCGCGGTCCTGGTGATGCGGCCGCCGGCTGCTGGGGCTGGGGCCGGGCAGCCTGGGGGAGCACGTCGCGGTGGCCTTGCTAGCCTTGGGGCTGCCGCGCGAGTGCGGGGCTGCGGCAGGCATAGCCGTACGCCGACACCGCCGGGCTTCGTTTCGCACTCCCAGTTTGAGCAGTCAACTGTCTACTCGGCACGCACTCACAAGGGCACACTTTCAAACACGAGTGCACCGCCCCGCCCCGGCCGGTGCGCCCCGCGCGCTGGAAGTGCCGCGGCGCTGCTGCACGTCGTCGCCGGCGTGAAGGCGTCCGTCCGTCGGCGGCGTCCTGGACGCCGCACTGGTGCGGTCAGCCCTTGGCGTGTCGCACAGTGGGCTGGAAGGACGGCGGTGGCGACCAAACTCTGCCCGCGTGGCGTGGCGCGGCGCCGATCGACGTCAGCTCGAGTCCTTGTCAATGCCTGTACGTCGTGGCCCGCACGGCCTGGGCTCTTTTTGGCTGTGTAGACTGAAGTCCCGTTGGTGTAACACGGGGACTCAAGGAACCCCAAGGAAAGGCCTTGCCGCGTCCGCCCCATCTGGCGAGGCGCATACTCAATGCAATAGTTTCCCCAACAAAAGCTTAGCTGCAGCGACACATGTCACCAGTGCGTGGACAATTACCTTCCAAGGCAGTGCCGCCGTGCCGGCTTTGGCCACGCTGCAAGTTGCCAGACAGACAGACGGACGGACGGTCGGTCGGAAGCTTTGTTTTCAAATCCATGTGCCTCCGACGAGGCACGTCTCTCTCTCTCTCTCTCTCTCTCTCTCTCTCTCTCTCTCTCTCTCTCTCTCTCTCTCTCTCTCTCTCTCTCTCTCTCTCTCTCCAGTTTTTCATGCATGTTTGGTGTCACTATTCGAATTTTTACACGTTTGGTTTGGTCGACATTTGGGGAGAAATCCTCTCGCGCATGATTTCTGGTTAAAAATATTTTTCCGCATATCTAACATATTAACTACAACTTTTTATTGCAAATGAGAGAAACACAAAGAAACCGGATTTCTGAAAAATAAAAGTTTGCCGTTGACGCCACGGGCGGCTGGTCCGGCAGCTGGGGCGTCTGGCCGGACGGCGGCGGCGCGCGCCCCGTCGGCTTCACCGGCACCACCATCACGGCCTCGGTCGCGTCGCGCCGCGTTCGCGCTAACGCCTCCACCACCACAGAGCGGCTAGGCTTCGGCGGCTTCGAGGGCAGCGGCAGTGGCCGCTGGTGGTGGTAGTTCTGGTTGCCGCGGGGGTCGTTCCCGTGGTGCGCCGCCCCCACACCGGCCGGCACGCCGCTGGACGCCATGAGCGACGGCGCGGCCGACGTCATCCTCGGCATGGCGCCGGGCCATGCTCACGTCGCCATCGCGTCGCGGCGCGGCGTCGCACTGCAGGGGCAGCGATGCTGTCGTGGCCGGCACGGGGTGCTCCGACCTGCAGACACACAAATTGGGCGCATTAACATAATTGAAGAGCCGCATCGTCCACAGTGCCCGGCCGACCGGCCTCCAGCCGACCGCGTTACTACATTTAGCTCCACCCCCGAACGAGTAATCTCCTGATTACGTGCGTGCCCAGCCCAGCCCGTCCCCGAGGCCACGTTGCTGCACCGTCCTGCCGGCCTCAACCGTGTAGGACGCTG
Organism: Stenchaetothrips biformis; assembly: GCA_030522485.1. Classification (NCBI taxonomy): domain Eukaryota; kingdom Metazoa; phylum Arthropoda; class Insecta; order Thysanoptera; family Thripidae; genus Stenchaetothrips; species Stenchaetothrips biformis. The sequence continues at coordinate 2,745,270 of CM060096.1, forward strand.
GTCACGCGGTGCCAGGGCGTGGCGGAAGTCGGCGAGGGCGGGTCAGGTGCCCCGCGGTGCTATAGCCAACTTGTTGCCGCGGTCGCGGGCGAGGCGTTTCGGTCGGTGGTTCGGGGCACGTCCCCGACGCGCCCCGGGGCTGCTCGCGGCCGCGGCGCAGTTCTAGACCGCGCCGGTCCTCGGGCTAACCTAAAGTCTGCCGTGTTCCAATTACTTTGTCGCTCTAGACGCGTTCTACCTCCAGAGTCACCGAAGAGGACTCATGCGGTCGGGGCGTCGCGACGCCGCGCCGTCGCCCCGCCTTGCCCCGCCCCCGCAAATGAGAGATTACACGAGCGGCATTACTTACCTAGAAGTTTAGTCGGCGGGCTGCAGATGACGCGATGGCATGACAGCGTCTTTGGTGGATACTCTTCGCAAGGGTAACCCGCAGTCTTTCCACACTAGAGGTGCGCAGCATGCTTAGCGAATTTTCCCTGATCAATGCCAAGCTTGTACAGGTTCACATTGTCAAGGTAGAAGAGTAATCCGTAGAACTCGGTCGCGTACTTCAGAACTTCCTTGAAATATGGGTCCTGGAAATATGAGATGAACGTTCTGAAGCCGGATGGACAAGGGGCACACAACACGCTCTAGCCACGCACCACACACGCGCACACGCACAAATCACAACCACAGACTGGCTTACCTACGTCGATCTGTTGGTTTTGTTTAGTGTTGAGAAAGTGCGGGACGTGCCGCGGCGCACTAAATCGTGCGCCTCGCCTAGTGACGCGACACCTTGGCAACCAGCTCACACTCCCCCTTCAGCGCGCAATTGATGGTAGCGGTTGAGGTGCTAGAATCATGCGAGATACGCGTGGGGGGTGATTCCTTGCAGAAGGAGATCTGGACGAACTGTCCGGGCGGCGTGCAAGCAGTAAGGTCTCCTCAGTGAGTGCATTGTGGCAGTGACCCACAGCGCCGGTATAGTTGTCGGGACGATTTTATGCTCTTGACGATACACCATCCGCGCACGCCCAGTACTAAGGAGGTCGCTTAAGAATCCCCTAGTCCTGTGACCAGCGCCTTGGACAGAGGACCCAGTCATTAGTACATAATACTGAAGCCTGGCCTCTAGCCTGTTAACGTCAAGGAGGCGGACGCATGACAGTCTTGATGGTTGTGCGGTTGAGGGTGAGCAAGGGTATCGTGTGGTTGCGGTGCGCGGGGCGGGGGCGGGATAGTTGGATGGTTCCTTGCTAGGCCCACGAGTGGCTTGACCTTGCATGCGTGGCGAGAAGTGTTCGGTGGGCGTGGTGACGTCGCGCGTGCAGGGCAGGTTGCGGGGGCTTGCCTGCACCAGCTAGGAGCGCCCCGCCCCGCCCCTCCGCCCCTGAGCCGGTCGCCACCGCGGCGAACTGCTGTGGCCAGTGGGGCATGTCGTCGCCGGCCCCCGCTGACGGCGTCCGTCCGTCCGTCGGCGGCGTCCTGGAGGCCGCCCTGCGAGCGGGCCAGCCCTTGATCCGCCTATTCTAGACGCACTTGTGAGAGTCAAGGACGTCGCTATATCGCCTCAAACCGAGCGTGTGACCTACACCTCCACCACCTCGCGCTGCTGCAGCGCGGCCACCGTCACGACCACGCTGGCCGCGGTCGCCCTGAGCGCCGTACTTCTCGCGCATGCCCAAGCGCTGTGACCTTGTCGCCCTCTAGTAGAGAGCGATCCCGTGTTCGGTGCGAGTGAGGCGGCTCGCAGGACCTGAACGATAGTTCTGTTCTGGGGCACGAGCGATGACGGTGGCCAGGTTCGAGGGCAGCGTCATCATGCCGGGTGCGCCAGTCTTCTCGACGGTGATAGCCGCACTTTGCTGCTTTGCCAGATGGCGGGGGTCGCCGGGACTGTGCAGGCGGGGGTGTCTCTCGTAGCTCACGGGGGATGGATGGGGCCGGACGTCGACGCGAGGCTGGCGGCCCCCGGAGAACAGTTCTATGGGGGGAGAGCTGGGTTGCTGTGTGGTGGAGTGCAAGTCTCTTGTCAGCACACCCGACGCGTAGCTAGCCGCCGCGCGCTAATCAAGACTTTACCAGGAAATGGCAAGCTCCTATCTCGCCAGAAGCTGCCCTCCCCCCACTCCCCCCAACCAACCCGCGGGCTGAGGCCACGCTCCAGCCAGCTCGTTCGGTCTCGAGTCCCATCCATTTAGCGGACTCTGGAGCCTCAAAACGCGTACTAGACATTCGGGCCGCCTTCTGGAGTCTTTCCGGAGCATCTGTGAACGGCGCGCTCTTCTCTCTCTCGCCAACCAGATGCGGAACGCCGCTTATGGAGTGCCACGGAGGACAGGAGCGACGACACGATCTATCTCCGGAACAGGGCGGCCGGAGAGACAAGGCCGAGAGCCAGTGGCCGGGCTTTGAGCAGCTCGCGTCACCCAGGCGATGCTGTACAATCACGCTTCGGTTCGAGTCCCATTTAGCGACTCAGAAGACTCAAAAGGCGTCTAAGAACTTTGAGCCGCCTGACGCCCGCGTCTTCTGGCCCCAGCTGTGCTGACTTGGACCCCGACCCACTCCACCCCCACCCCCACGCCACGCCATCCCTACCCCACCCGACCCGCCACCCCCCAAGAGACAGAGCGACAGATGCCACTGTTCCGGAATCAGCGGGTACAGAGCGAAGGAAAACACGTGTGGGAGCAGCGTCGTTCTCCTTGCCGCCATTAGAGTTGCCCTTTAGGAAAGCAGGGGCGGACGGCGCTTGGCGGAAGGTGGGGCTGCGGCGGAGGCGGGGCGGGCGAGCCGGCCGCCATGTAGAACATCGAAGTCCAGGTCGGTGGGGTCCCTGCCACGACGACGCGGCCCGCGCGGCCCAAGAGCACGGCCCTAGCACCATCCAACCGCCGACCCCAACGGCCTTCATGCCGCCGGCCGCGATTATCGCTAGGGAGTTCTCGCCACGCTGTGACCTTGTCTCTGCCCTCGTAGGGCGTCCCGTGTTGCGTGGCTGCCCGAGTGAGCACGGCGGCCTCGCTCTCCCCCAAAGGAGCGGAACGATAGTACAGGTCATGCGGCGCGTGCGGTGATTCGACTTTCCTGTCGTGCATTGTGACGTGCTAGGCGCATGTCCTGGCGCCGCGCCGGTGCGTCGGCTAGTCACAAACGCCGCGGACTAGCTGCCGGAATAACTCTAGAACAACCCCTGACCCCTCTCCCCGCCCTGAGAAGCCGCGGCCGAGAGGTTCGTTGCCGCCGTGAGTGTTTGGGTGGCGGCCGAGGGCGGCACGCACCTGGCCAAGCCACCTGATGTGGGTGCCACGACTACACACGCGGCCTGCCTGTCCGTGTCCGCGGTTGTCCGAGGGCACCGTACCCTCCCCGAGCACACGCCAGGACCCCGACGGGGGACGCCGACGCTCCAGGGTGCCTCTGCCGCAGGCCACGCATTGGCAGGGGTGGCGGAGCATTTGCCTCGTCGTGCTCTCCGACCGACGCGCCGTCGCCGTTTGCTACGTAGGGTCTCGCGGGGGCTGCGGTGGGCGCCGATGTCGTCGTTTACTCCGCGTTGTGTGTTGTCCGCGAGGCTGCAGAGGCTGTGGGAGACTCGAGGGTCCCCCCCCCCCCCCCGCCCCCCCCCAACTAAGGAACCCTCGCCCCACAAACCCAACGCCAATTTTGTCTGTGCAAACTAACTCTTTTATTCAAAACAACACACAGTTACGCATTGCTTAGTGGTGGGAACAGATTTCTAGCGAAAGACAATTTTCCTCTTCCTGCCAGAAGGCCGCGTTGGTCTGGATTGGCGGGCTGTTGGTGCGGGGTCTCCCGCGCGGGGCCCGTGTCGAAATTAGCCATTATCAAAGAGCATTGAAACCCCGGTACTCGGACGCACATGGAATCTCATGATGCGGGCCTCCTTTGTACTCGCGACATAAAATATGCAGTTGGTTGTGCGATGTGGCCTGCCTGCACGGCGTGTTGCCACTAGAAACAGAAGGACAAGTACATACATAAACCACCGCGCCTACAGTTTAGGCCGCCGACTGCGCGCCGCCCTTCACGCCCAAGTGCCGTCCTGCTACCTGGGTGCAAGGCTGTGGGGGTCGTGGTCGTCTGGCGCGGCCCTGGAGGGTGGGTTGTTGTGTGTGTGGGTGTGGTTTGTACTGCCGGTGCCTGCGGTTGTGTTTAGACTGTGGTGAGTGAACGCGCTGCCGGGCCTGCGGCCTCCGAGTTTGATGCTGCAGGGGCCGGCTCCTCGCGCCTCTCAAACAGACGCCGCCTTCATCCTGGCCGGCGGGTCCCTGGCTCGCGATGACGGCGCATGCGGCTGACAGCGAGCGTCTGCACATTCGACCGGCTAGGACTCGGACGGGCTACGGCTACTTTCGCAGTTCCATGAAGAGTCTCCGCCGGCACCGTCCGACCTGACCAAGCCACCGGGACAGCGGTGCCAGCACGGGGACCCGTGCCTACATCAGCGGGCGCCGGGCGCGGGTGGCGGCGTTGAAAGACGACGGCCTACCTCGCTGGCGCGCGCGGCACCCTCCAGGGCCACCCGGGCCTACCACCTGGAGCCCACCAGCTGCTGTCGCAGGAATGGCCAGCGCTGGGCCTCGGCGGCGACCTCGCGCCACTGCCCCCACGACTGCTACGCTCGCCGGGACCCCCGCCCCCGCATGGCTGCGCGCATCGCCGCAACTCGGCCGAGCTGTCCAGAGAAGCCGAGGGGTCTTGTTCGCGGCGGGGATGGCCGCTGGCATCCGACACAGCCAGCCGACCGGCGGGCAAGCCTCCTGAGCAGGCCGCCGTGCGGAGGCTTGGGTCCGTCCGGCGCCGACATCCCGCGAGAACATCTCATGAGGGCTTTACCAGTGGGGCTGAGAACGACGTCCCCGAGGCTGTGCAGGAGCAACCCCTCCATCCTGCCATCAGTTTCAGGCCAGAATACCAGCCGCAGGCGGCCAAAACTCTAGACGCGTTTTGAGACCTCCAGATGGCGCTAAACAGGCCCGATCTAGCGATCTCGAGCGTGGACTGACCTCCACCAATGGGATTGCTCTGCGAGCGAAGGAAGAGAATACTATTGCTGCCTTGATGGGGGCTCTCGCAGGTTTCGTTCGAGTCCCATTTAGCGACTCGAGGTCAAAACGAGGTCTGGAGTTTTGGCCGTCCTGCCGGTACCTTCTAGGGCCCACTGTTGGGGCGGGTCCAATTGTAGGAGTAGAGAGTGTGTGCATCCGTTGCACACCTCTGAGACATCGTTGTTATTCCTGCCTAAAGCCCCCTGCCGCCGTCGGGGCCCACGCGGCATTCTCATGATGTTCTCGGGGATCCCGGCGCCGGACGGACAGCCTCCGCACGGCGGCGTGCTCAGTCCTGCCGCCGGTCGACTGGGTGGCGGACGCCGCGGCCGCCGCCGCGAACAAGACCCCCGGCTTCCTGGACAGCTCGGCCTAGTTGCGGCGCTGCGCGAAGCTAGCGGGCGCGGGGCCCGGTGGGTGCGTGCGCGTGGTGGTCGTGGTGGTGTGAGCACGCGCACGAGCGGCAGTCGTGGGGGCAGTGGCCGTGGTCGCGGTGGTTGCCATGGTCGCCGCCGAGCCCCAGCGCCGCCATCCTGCGCAGCAGGTGGTGCTTCCAGGTGGTGGCCGGGGTGGCCGGGTGGGGTCGTAGCCAGTCCGAGTCCTTGCCGGCCGAGCAGCGCCGCAGCCGCAGCGCCGTCATGCCGCCAGGGACGCCGTGGACGCCGTCCAGGATGAAGGCGGCGCTGTTGGAACGCGAGGTGCGGCCCCAGCAGCACAACCCGGAGCCCGAGTCCCAGCCCGCCGACATGCGGCGACCGCCGGGCACGCCCGGCAGGTCGAAGGAGGCCGCCGAGCTGCTGCGGCTGCGCGAGTAGTCACAGCCGTGCAGCGAGCCGGAGGTGGGCGCGCGGTGGTTGTGGAAGCCGCGGTTGTCCTGGCCACGGGGCTGCCGGGGAAGTCCAGCGGCGACGGCCCGCGGTGCTGCTGCATGGCGTGGAGTTTTGGCCGCCTGCGGTAGCGGCGCGCACTCACACAGTCACACACGCAGACACGCACACACACTCCCACACACACACACACATACACACACACTGCACACCGTCCCTGACATGGCGCGCGGCATCGCCGCGGCGAGTGCCGACTTGGCGGCGACCTGGGTTATACATACTTGTGGAGTTGAGCGGCCCATCAGCAAATCGTCCGCAGCACGCTGCACTCGGCGGTAAATATCCCGGAGACGTACTGAAGAGAGAAAAAACACTTACGATTAATGTGATGAAGGATACACCCCCCGCCCCTCCGGTGGAAGAGAGATAAAATACTTCAACGTACCAGGCTCACATAGGACGAGGAATAGCTGTCCGTGGGTAGGATCCGGGGTGTTCACCTTGTGAGCGACGACAGCCACAGCGCCACTCATGAACACGTATCCATGTGTGCGAGCAAGCGAACCACTTATCAAGCTAGACGTCTCATGAGGCGTCACACTGCAAGCCGGCGCGGCAATTATTAGGCACTTCGAAGTGTCCTGTAATAGAATCCATTTGCAATCGCTCATTTCGGGTGAATGCCACAAGCCGATGCTGGCACACAAAACAAACACGTGATCAGCCCGAGATTAGCAGGAGGCGCCACGCGTACTGGAGCAGCAAAAACGAACTGGCACGTGCAGCCTAGTGGAGCCTAGCCCTCCTACCTGCAGTACAACCCTCCCCCACGCCCGCCTCCCCCCCCCAGCACCCACCCCACCGCACCGGACCAAGCTCAACGCTCAAGCTCCACCCACCCCTGCTTGACCGAGGGCGGCGTGTTCGCGGCCAAGCACGTGGACTTCGCACCCAAGACTCCCTCTCAGCACAGTGAGAGAGGAACAGAGAGAGAGAGAGAGAGAGAGAGAGAGTGTGTGTGTGTGTTGGGGCAACAGGCCCGGCCTGCTGGACGCGGGACGCCGTCCGGGGCCATGCCGTCAAGGCGACGGCCTCTCGAGCCGCGAGCCCCTCAAGGCCGAGGCGCGCAGCAGCCGCCCAGATCGTCGGCCGTTTTGCTGGTGGTTGTGATAGTGCCAGCTCCGTCTCCTTCGCCACCCCTACGGCATGCGTCTTGAGTGTGACGGAGGCAGAGCGACGAAGCTCAGTGCAGGCGAACAGCGTCTGGGTCTGTTTGCTCCTTGCCTGCCGCGGTGCGCTGAGGTGGTCGAGAGAGAGAGAGGGAGAAAAAGGACCGTGGCGCGGAGTTGGCTGGCCGCGCATTCTTGAGTGCGACAGAGACAGAGCACCGCAGCACTGTTCGGAATCAGTGGGAATCAATGGGTATTCGGTGAATCAAATTAAACAACTGGAGCGCAGCAGCGGGCCGTCCAGGACCCCGCCGTCAAGCTCTAGTCCAGTCAACGAAAGCAAAAACCCCGCACAACCTAGAACTAATTATTTTTGAAAAATTTTTTTCGGAATGTGGTAGAATGCTTCGTTGTGAACCCCCTGAAAAAAGATTGCCATCGAAATCGACCGGGAACCCCCTTTTTTCGAACGGGAAAGGCGTAAGTGACGCGCCGCCCATTTTGGCTCACTGCGCCGGTTCAATCTGTCGCAGAGAGCTGGGAGAGGGCTCAAACTGACCGTGAGGAACCACTGCATTGAACCTCTTTTAGTCCCGGTTCGATAAGTTTCAAACCGCTCCTCTGCAGGCCTCTTTTCTGAAAATTCGATGATTTTTTTACGGAAATATTACAAAAACTCCATGATTTAATAGGAACCTGGCAAAATGTCTAAAGTAAATGTGGTAGTCTGGTCTCTTAGCTTTCCAACGCCGTTTCGATCACTCCTGAATTCCAAATAGCCTCCGAGATATGTGCGGTGAAGTGCGCGCCGAGCGTGTTCCGGCGCGGCGCGGCGCGGCCGGTGGCTCCGTAAGGCGCGCACGGCCGGAGCGGCCACCTCGGTCGCCCGGCCGGAGGCAGTGGGACAGAGGGGGGTGAAAGGTAAATGTGCTCCAATCGCGGCAATTTTTTTACCACTTGTTCCTACCTTCGTGCCCTACCTTCCATGTAAATATTTCCAGCCGGCGATTTTTTTCCCAAAAAATATTAACAGAAAACGATATTTTTGCATCACCTGCGTTAAAAGCATGCCGTTCACATCTAACTTGGTCTTGTAAAGTAACGACCACCCGCACGTCCTTGGGCAAAGACCACTCTACGACACACACAAAGTTATTTCGAGAATCGGTTAGAAACAGGCTGCAAGGAATTTTTTTTCTGTGATTTTTAAAGTCACTTCTACCATCACCGTTCGAAATAACTGCCCGTCAACGATGCAGGAACGGAGGCGGGCCAAACGTATGTAGCCCAAAAACATCCTTGAAATCTCCCCTTTCCGATGGTGTTCTCGGTTTGAACATGTTTGGCTTAGGAGCCGAGCAACAGCGTTAAACGTTCAGCCGCGCGGCATCCCGGCCGGCCCGGAGCCTATCTCCCGGCAATGAGTGCGAGAGAGACTGCAGCGCAGCGCGGCACCGCTCCGGCGTCACGGCGCGCGGCAGCCTTCATGCCTTCCTTACGGGAGCTGGGCCGGGGGATGCCGCGCGGCTGAACGTTTAACGCTGTTGCTCGGCTCCTAAGCCAAACATGTTCAAACCGAGAACACATCGGAAAGGGGAGATTTCAAGGATGTTTTTGGGCTACATACGTTTGGCCGCCTCCGTTCCTGCATCGTTGACGGGCAGTTATTTCGAACGGTGATGGTAGAAGTGACTTTAAAAATCACAGAAAAAAAATTCCTTGCAGCCTGTTTCTAACCGATTCTCGAAATAACTTTGTGTGTGTCGTAGAGTGGTCTTTGCCCAAGGACGTGCGGGTGGTCGTTACTTTACAAGACCAAGTTAGATGTGAACGGCATGCTTTTAACGCAGGTGATGCAAAAATATCGTTTTCTGTTAATATTTTTTGGGAAAAAAATCGCCGGCTGGAAATATTTACATGGAAGGTAGGGCACGAAGGTAGGAACAAGTGGTAAAAAAATTGCCGCGATTGGAGCACATTTACCTTTCACCCCCCTCTGTCCCACTGCCTCCGGCCGGGCGACCGAGGTGGCCGCTCCGGCCGTGCGCGCCTTACGGAGCCACCGGCCGCGCCGCCGCGCCGGAACACGCTCGGCGCGCACTTCACCGCACATATCTCGGAGGCTATTTGGAATTCAGGAGTGATCGAAACGGCGTTGGAAAGCTAAGAGACCAGACTACCACATTTACTTTAGACATTTTGCCAGGTTCCTATTAAATCATGGAGTTTTTGTAATATTTCCGTAAAAAAATCATCGAATTTTCAGAAAAGAGGCCTGCAGAGGAGCGGTTTGAAACTTTTCGAACCGGGACTCAAAGAGGTTCAATGCAGTGGTTCCTCACGGTCAGTTTGAGCCCTCTCCAGCTCTCTGCGACAGATTGAACCGGCGCAGTGAGCCAAAATGGGCGGCGCGTCACTTACGCCTTTCCCGTTCGAAAAAAGGGGGTTCCCGGTCGATTTCGATGGCAATCTTTTTTCAGGGGGTTCACAACGAAGCATTCTACCACATTCCGGAAAAAAATTTTCAAAAATAATTAGTTCTAGGTTAAAATTTCGTTGACTGGACTACTCCACAAGTTTTGTGCCTCTTCGCGCCAGCCTGTCTGTCTGTCTGTCTGTCCGCATGTCGGCACAGTGCAGGTCGCCTTTTGTTGGGAAAACAACTATTGCCGGGCGAGTACTAGGTAAATTGCCTTGCGCCTTTGCCAGATGGGGCTGGCTTGCCCTGCCGGACGCCCGGAAGCGCCCCGCCCCGCCCCGCCCTGCCCACCGCTCCGGCAGGCCGTTCGGGGCCTCTCCTGTCAAGAGTGAGAGAGACAGGCGCAGGCAGAGCCTCCATCTCTGTCGCACACTGAGGACGGGATGCGCAATGTGGCCGAAGACATATTTACGACATTCCAGCATTGCTGGTTGTGATAGTGCCAGCCCAGCCACCCTGCGCGTCGCGGCGGCCTCGCGTCCTCCTCCCCGCCCCTTTGCCATCTTCAAAGCCCGCCATAAAACCAAAGCACTTCAGAAGGCGCTGCTTTCAAGTCGCGTGTAGAGTTCTGGCCGCCTGCGCCGGTCGTCAGGCCCACTGAGCTCCAGCGCCCCCGGCACCGCGATGGGCAGCAGGGTGTTGTTCGCCACCCACCCAAAACAGCGAGGCGAGGCGATGCGGGAAGGGCTGGGCCGGCCGGCCAGGCCGCTTTTCTGCCTAGCGATGTCATGCCCGCCTCTTGTCCGCGGCGTCCGCGGCGTCCGCGGCGCCCCCTCTCCGAGCAGACTCCGGGATGCCGACGACGGCGCCGCGCTGCAGGAAGCCGCTGTCATGGCGTCATGGCCCCGATGTCGCCGTCCACGGGCCTGCACTCCGCCATGGGCGGCACGGCACGGCCCTTGTGAGACAGTGCAGGCCCTGGGCCCCTGCATGCCTTATCCACGTGCTGACGGCACCCTGGCAGTGCCGTCAAGGGCCCAGGCGCATATGGCGGCCTCGCCATGGACTCCGAGGGCGCGGCGGGCGTGGTCCAGGGTCCAGCAATAGTTTTCCGAATAAAAGCGTAGCTGCAGCGACACATGTCACCAGTGCGTGGACTATCACCTTCAAAAGACAGTGCCGCCGTGCCGCCTTTGGCCACGCTGCCTGTTTACAGGCAGACAGACAGGCAGACAGACAGGCAGACAGACGGTCGGTTCGGCCAGCAGCTCTGTTTTCAAATCCATGCGCCGCCGACGTGGCACGTCTCTGTCTCTCTCTCTCTCTTCTCTCTCTCTCTCTCTCTCTCTCTCTCTCTTCTCTCTCTCTCTCTCTCTCTCTCTGCGGAGCGCCTGCAGGATACCGCTGATTGCTCAGTGAGGACTGTCTCCCTCGCACTCATGGCGCGTTCCGGAAGGAGCGAGGGCTCGCGAGAGAGACACACCGACGAGGAGCGATGAGCGGAATCAGTCTGCTGGCCGCGGGCGCCGCGAGGGGTGCGTCGTTGTCTCAGTGCTGGCTTGCAGCCCCATTTTCCCATCCTCGGTCCGCTCGGGCCCCCGACGCGGCCGCCGGCTGTTGGGGCTGGGGGATGGGACAGCCCCAGCCAGGCAGCCGGGGGGAGCTCATTGAGCTGAGTTTCGTGCCTCTTCCCGCCAGCCCGTCTGTCTGTCCGTCTGTCGGTCCGTCCGTCTGTCGGCACGGCAGAAGGTGATTGTCCGGGCACTAGTGACATGTGTCGCCGAGTGGAGCTCATCTTTTGTTGGGAAAACTATTGCCGGGACTGCAAGGTCTGACTGCCTGTCTGTCCGCCTGTAGCTACAGCGCATTCAGCACCGAGAAACGCTGCCCTCTTTTTTTGGACTTCACATGCTCTGCGGACGACGCGAAGGACGCCCCCCTCCCTCCCCCACGGACGGAGCGACGAGCGTCGGCCTGCACTCCACGGTCCACGGTATCTCTCGGCGTGCTCCGCGACAAGCCCGCGGTGGCGCGGTGGCGCGGGGGCGCGGGGGCGCGGTGGCGCGGTGCCGCGGTGGCGCGGTGCCGCGGTGCCGCGGTGCCGCGGTGCCGCGGTGGGGCTGGGCGCGCGGAGTTGTCTGGCACGCAGCACTGTTCGGAATCAATGCGCTGGGCGTGCCGGTGTCGATGCGCAGGGGCGGGTCGCGAATGAAAGGCGCGCGCTGCGTTCGCACAGCCTCACTGCCGAAGAGGTACTACCTGCCGCCTATGCCTACCGTGAGAACGAGCGCGCGACAATGCAGCTCGCACCCCGGCCAGACCAGCCGCCCAGCCCGGCGCCACTCTGACCGCCCAGGAGCCATAAACTGTGGCGTCCGAGCTGCCGAGCGATTCCGCTGCCTGCACTCCTCGCTCTATCTCTCTCGCACCCCGAAGGCGCACTTCATGAGTGCGAGAGAGAAGGAGCGGGCGGCGGAATCGCCCGGGCGGTAGTGAGGCTATCTCTCTTGCACTCCATTAGAATGCTAGGAAAAATGTTAATCTCTGAAGGGACCCCCGCGGGCCCCCAGTCGCCTCTGACTTCGGCCATCCGGACGCACACACTAACATACACTATTTCACGGATTACTCGGGCACCTCTGCAATTGACACTCACACAACATACGCACTGCAAGCCGATCAAATGCCCGACTCAACCCAGAACTCTCACCAGGGCTGGGCACAAGCCGCGTGTCGTACTGGACTCTAGATTTAATGGGCGATTCGCCGGCGGCTTTCGTCACCGAGGTCGGTTATTCTAGAACACCGCGGCCAGCAACACGAGCCCCAAGCCCAAACTGCTGCTCAAGCTGCACCGCTGCGGCGGCATCGCGGAGCACACCAAAGCGTCACCGCGCGGGGACAACGGTGGCCTCCGTGACGGCCACCCCGTCTGGCGGCGACGCCCACCGCCAACGGCAGCGCGACGTCCGGGGCGGCCACGCAGTTCACAAAGCCGTCGTCCCGGAATGGAATGCGGCTGCGCGCCGTAAAAGTTGTTGGAAAATATTTCATCGGCGGCAACGCGGCATAAGTTATAAACGTGTTCAATAATTATACTGGTTTTCAAGCAAATTTATTTTTTTGAAAGACATGCCTTACTGAGTGCGAGCATCAGCGCTCCGACTGCGGCTGCCTCCGCGGCCGCGGCCTCCACCTCTGCCACGGGCTGATGGGCTGGGGCCGGCTGTGGGCGTCGGGCTGCTGGCCAAAGCCGCGCCGCTGCCGCCAGTTCTTCGCGTTAAAAACCGCGGTGGTCCGCTGGGACCCGGCGATGCACCGTCATCGTGGCCCTGGCGCGGCCTGGGGCTCGGGCTGGCAGTGCCTTGGACAAATCAGGGATTCAAAATAAGCATTTGCCTTTCCTCTGGATTTGCGGCACAACAGAACTTACGGCGTTTTTGGCTCCGCACTAATTCCAGCAAGGCGTCACAGTTAGCCCAATCGTCTTGAGCTTGCTGAATCCGGTTCTTTTTGTGACAACAAATTGCAATTTTAAAACAGTTAAAAAATTATTTTTAGGGTTACTCCGACACGTCTTACACCCACCTGGAGCCATGTTTCCACGTCGAAAAGCTGGTGCAGCAGAGGACCTAAGTCCGACTGGTCGGAGTCCGTCATTTGCTTGGCCAAAGCCGCGCCGCTGCCGCCAGTTCTTCGCGTTAAAAACCGCGGTGGTCCGCTGGGACCCGGCGATGCACCGTCATCGTGGCCCTGGCGCGGCCTGGGGCTCGGGCTGGCAGTGCCTTGGACAAATCAGGGATTCAAAATAAGCATTTGCCTTTCCTCTGGATTTGCGGCACAACAGAACTTACGGCGTTTTTGGCTCCGCACTAATTCCAGCAAGGCGTCACAGTTAGCCCAATCGTCTTGAGCTTGCTGAATCCGGTTCTTTTTGTGACAACAAATTGCAATTTTAAAACAGTTAAAAAATTATTTTTAGGGTTACTCCGACACGTCTTACACCCACCTGGAGCCATGTTTCCACGTCGAAAAGCTGGTGCAGCAGAGGACCTAAGTCCGACTGGTCGGAGTCCGTCATTTGCTTGGCTTGTTGGGCCTGGCTTTGGTTTGTTACCATGGCAACCATGTGGTGCCATCGCCACAGAGGCACCCTGCCTTCGCCGTTGTCTCTCTCACTCCCTCACGATCTTGGCCCGACTCAACCCGTCGAGACAGGTTTCGTCGCTCCGTCTCTCTCGCACTCGCACAGTTACGCCCCGCGAGTGCGCCCCTGCGCGGTGGCGCGGTGCCGCGGTGGGGCTGGGCGCGCGGAGTTGTCTGGCACGCAGCACTGTTCGGAATCAATGCGCTGGGCGTGCCGGTGTCGATGCGCAGGGGCGGGTCGCGAATGAAAGGCGCGCGCTGCGTTCGCACAGCCTCACTGCCGAAGAGGTACTACCTGCCGCCTATGCCTACCGTGAGAACGAGCGCGCGACAATGCAGCTCGCACCCCGGCCAGACCAGCCGCCCAGCCCGGCGCCACTCTGACCGCCCAGGAGCCATAAACTGTGGCGTCCGAGCTGCCGAGCGATTCCGCTGCCTGCACTCCTCGCTCTATCTCTCTCGCACCCCGAAGGCGCACTTCATGAGTGCGAGAGAGAAGGAGCGGGCGGCGGAATCGCCCGGGCGGTAGTGAGGCTATCTCTCTTGCACTCCATTAGAATGCTAGGAAAAATGTTGATCTCTGAGCGATTCCGCTGCCTGCACTCATCGGTCCATCTCTCTCGCTCCCCGAAGGCGCACTTCATGACTGCGAGAGAGAAGGAGCGGGCGGCGGAATCGCTCGACTGTTCTTCTTTGAGTGGTAGAAGGCCGCCGCTCGGCGCAGGGTGCGAAGCGGGAACGCAGCAGCGGGCCGTCCAGGACGCCGTCCAGGAGCCTTCCGTCGACCGCCACAAGTTTCGTGCCTTTTCCGCCAGCCTGTCTGTCTGTCTGTCTGTCTTTCGTTCGGTCCGTCCGTCTGTTGGCACAGTGCAGCTCAGCTTTTGTTGGGAAAACAAGTATGGCCGCCTGCGCCGTGTTGTGGCCCACCGTGCGTCGTTGTACTGTACATGTGCACTGCAGACCACCAGAAATGTAACGGAAAAGTGAATGCTTCTGCCGCGCCCGCCCCATCTGGAGAGGAGAGATGCAGAGGCTAGAGAGGCCCGTCTGGAAGTTTGTCCAGGTCACACTTTGCCGCCTCGCGGCGGCTGTTGGGCGCGAACCTGGGCTGCCAGAGCGGCTGACTTGCGATGGACAGTCCAAACCAAAATGCTACATCCAAACATCCCGACCCGGATTACCTGGTGCCTTGCTGTTGGGTCTGGTTATGGCTGTACTACTGCTTTTGACTCTCCCCTCAGTGGCCGCCTGCAGCCACCACCGCAGGTCTCACTTCCGGTTTGAGTTCCATTTTATCGACTGTGGAACTCAAAACGCGTCCAGAGTTTGGCCGCCTCTGTACAGGGTCACTAGGCATGCCGCGCCACGCCGCGCCGGTTTGAGTCTCTTTTAGCGACGGCGGGTAGAGTTTTTGCCGCCTGCGCCAGTCTCCTGACACATTGTGGGTGGGCGGCACACGTTTGATTCGAGTTCCCATAGCGATTCTGTAGCTCCAACGCGTCGGGGATTTTCGACGCCCCAACGACACTTTCACTGCCCTCCGGCCGGCCGAGCGGGCCGACAGTGGAGTCGCCCTGTCCCTCTCGCTCTCTGGGCGCGCACAGTGGCGATTAAAATCCGGGACGCGTTTTGACCTCCAGAGTCGCTAAATGGGACTCGAACCGAACGTGTGTGACTTCGCCAATGGATTGCTATCCAAACGAGGAATCCATCGGTGGGGTCACACGTTCGGTTCGAGTCCCATTCAGCGACTGTGGACCTCAGAGCGCAGGTAGAATTTTGCCGCCTGCACCGGGGTACTAGATCACTGTACCATCAAACTAAGCTGCCCTTCACATTTCTGCTCCCTGGTTCGTTGAGGAGACCTCAATGCTGGGCCGAGGGGCCGCAGCAATGCCCCGCGGCGGCCGCGACGCTACGCCGCGACGCGGACATGGCGCGGTGCAGGCCGCGCCGCCCTGGCGCGGTGCAGGCCGCGCGCCCTCAAATTAATTAGGTATTATTTGGCCATTTTTTATTTACAATCCAGTTCTGGCCGCGACTGGAAGGGTTAGTGTTTAGTGTTAGGGATATTCTTTATCGTGGGTAGACACGATAGGGTGGTGGGTACTGTTTACGCAATTCCTCAAATTGATGGCCCGTGAAAGCAAGTCTCAGCTTTGGCGCTCCTTGGGCATGGTCACAGGCCCAAAATAGCAGTGAGTGCGCCATGGAAGAGTCGTAAGATGGTATGGTTACAACGGCATTGTCCCAGAGTGACTTGTCTTTCGCAAGCTTGTTGAACCTCTTGCTGACCGCCGACACGCGGATCCAGTCATAAGGGTCACATTCCTTCAAAATCAACATAATGATTTCGTCGGACAGAGCAGCGAAGCGATCAGACATGATCAGAGAAGTCGCAGGCAGGAATGGTTGCGATGGAATGACAACAACACGATCCGGGCCCCGGGGCCCTGCCCTCACTCCCCCGCAACCACCACCCCCTCACCCTGCTTGGCCACGCTACACCACCGCCCGCGGAGGGGAGGGGGCCCGCCCGGTGGCGGCGAGCCGGGGGTGAGCGTCCAGCCCCAGCCCCAGCCAGCCACAGCCAGTGCCGTGCCGTGCCGCCAGCAGTGCAGACGCCGTCGCCAGTGCAGCAGAGTTCCGTAGGGGTCCGAGTGCGTCACCAGCAGTCGCGGCCACCGTGTTGAAGTGCCGTAGTCGGATCGGAGCAGTAGTGCAACGTGACGTAACGTCCGTGTGTATCTACGGCCGGTCTCCACTGAACAGCTTAGCCGCTCTGCGACAGGTGAGTGTGACTTCACGTTCCCGCCATCTTTTTTCCGTGGGCGGGGAGGGAGCTCATGTCAAGCTCCGCGAATCCGTCTCGTCGCTCTGCCTGTCTCAGTGCTCGAGGGAGTCGGCGAGAGAGGCAGAGCGCCGAACGATTCTTGGCAACAGCTGAATTAACACGTTCCGTCGCTGGTGCAGGTGTTTACGGTCCTGCCGCTTAACCCGGACCTCTTAGCCGTCGTCGCAAAGCAGTTGAGGGACGCGGAAGGTCCTGCGGCCTGCAGGCACTCGCCCACCTGGAGCAGCCGCGAGCCGACTCGGTCAGCGTAGTGCACCCATTCAGCAGGGAGCTGTCCCACGTCACCAACCTGCACAGGTGAGTCCGTCTTCGCGTTGCCGTCAACATGGCGGCAAAGAGGGCCCAGCGCCATCTTTCAAAGTTTGCCGCGCAATCCTGCCCTGCGCAGCCTCGCTGGGCCGCGGGCGCGTCTTACATTTGACGAGCACTTAATTTTAGCGCCGATATGAAAGGTTTGCCACAGTCCACCACCGCCCGCTGTGTGTGTGAGAGTGCGTGTGTGAGTGTCCGTTTGTAAGTGTGCTGTGCTCCATCTTTCAGCTCCCGCGCACAGCGGGCTGGAAGACAGGCGCAGGCGGCCAAAACTGTAGACGCGTGTTGAGGTCCAGAGTCGCTAAACAGGACGCAAAACAATAGAATCCTCGTTCGGAGAGCGACCCATTGGTGGGGTCCTAAAACGCGGGAGCCCAAAACGCGACTACAGTTTTGGCGGGCTCGCCATGGACTCCGAGGCGGAGAGTCCCGCACTCGGTTTGTCCCATCGGTAGGCCGCTCGAACGGATGGGTGGTACTTTGTAGCCCAGGCGCGCCAGGCGCACTGCCGCGCATTAGCTGAGTTTGACCAATACTTTCGTCACCCTGCCCCTCTCCCAACCGCGTGTCTCGCGTTTCGTCGCTGTGCCTCTGTCACTCCCCGTAGGGACGTGACCAGTCTGCAGATCGCGTGATCTACTGTTCTGTTATTTTATTCATTGTGGTTTGTCCTGAAACAGGTTAACGTCGGCAAGGAGGAAGCCGCATTCACCAGCCCGCGCCGACGCCCAGTAGCCAGCCGAAGGACCACAGAGCCGCAGCTTGCCGTCGTGAAGCCTTCCGAGCACCCAACACTCCCCTTGTTGAACAGCGTGGTGGATCCATTCACCAGTGATCTGCCGCACGTCAACCACCTGCACCCCAGGCTCCGCCACTGCCCGCCAAGGTGCTTTGCGAAAGGTGAGTCCGCATTCGCGTTGCCGTCAAAATGGCGGAGGGCCCAGTGCCATCTTTCACAGTTTGCCGCGCAATTCCCCCCCACCCCCTGTGTCTCCCTTGGTCGCGCGGCGCTTAACTTCGACGTGCACTTAATTTTCGCGCCAAAATGAAAGGTTTGCCCCAGTCCACCACCACCCGCAGTGCGCGGCTGTGTGGTCGTTGTCTGAGTGAGTGCGTGTGTGAGTGAGAATGTGTGTGTGAGTGGAAGTGTGAGTGAGTATGTGACTTCGTAGGCCCCTGTCCGAGTGCGACAACCGGTGTGCCAGGCGGCCGCGCGCGCGTGTGTGTGTGTGTCTGTGTGTGTGTGTGTCCGTCCGACGGTTTGTGTGTGTCTGTGTGTGTGTGTCCGTCCGACGGTGTGTGTGTGTCTGTGTGTGTGTGTGTCCGTCCGACGGCGGCCTCGCGACACTTGACCGCCGGGCGATAAGGACGACAATGCAATGAGACACGAGATGCGTCCCCGGTGGCGCTTCAACGCCGCGACCGCCTGGATGATGCCACACAACTCCACCGCCGCTCTGTCTCTCTCGCACTCGTGGAGCGTCGCGCGCGGGTGCGAGGAAGACAGGGCATCGGCGCCGTTCGGAGTCGGCCTGCAGCGCAGCGCTGTCGACGTGACCGTAGTCGTGCTCCGCGACGACCTGTATGTCCCGGCGCAGGTTGTTTCCCTTATTGCTTCTTGTTGCCCGAACAGGCGAGCACCGGCCTTGCTGCTGCCTGGACAAGTGCGCCGACACGCAGCCTGCCGCCGCGCCCGCACCACGCAGCCGCAAGTCGGAACCTGGCCCCCTGCGGAGCCAGCCCTCAGCAGCCAACGACGAGCAGCAGCCACCTCGCTTCTTTCAGGTATGTTGAGCATTCCCAGGAAGAAGGCCTTGGGGGTTTGGGGTGGGGGCGCCGTTTGGCGTTGTGGTTGGCGGCGCGAGGTGCGGCTGGCCCCGCCCTGGGATGGCGGTGTAGCCGCTGAGGGACCTATGGCGGCCCGCCAGCCACACGGGCTGCATTTGGTCCTGCCCTCCCGCGCCAATGGGGCTGCCGGCCGTGACGCACCTTCCTTTTCCCCGCACGCGCCGCACACAGGTGACAGCGCTCACTGGCGCTCCCGGCGCCGGTCGGACAACGAAGTGCGGCTCGGGCCGGGAGCGCCAGTGAGCGCATTCACCTGTATGCGGTGCGTTAGCGACGAGTGGCAACACTAGAGCGCCTTTGCGCCCACGGAGCGCCGCATAGGGAAGCCCGCCAGCGCAGCTACATGCGGGTTGCCCACCTCTTACGACACGGGGTTACTGGTACACCTGGTACTTCCGCCGCTCTCAGCAGCGTCGGAAGTACGGTGCAGGGGGATCAGGCTGCCCCCCTAAAATCATGGCCCGCGCGCGAAGCGGGCCCCTCGCGGGCCTCGGGATTTGTCGGTCTGTCGGTGTGCCAGAGGGCGCACTCATGGGGCGTTCCCGCGAGTCCTTTCCATCTCTCGGTCATCGGTCAGAGCGGGGACACGCTGTACGGGCCGCCTCGCGGCTCGTTTACGCGTTGCCTCCCGCGGGCTGGTGAGCGCGCCCGCCACAGTGAGAATGAGACTGTCTGTGGTGTGTGTCTGTGTGCGTGCGTGCGCGCGTGGGGGCGTGTGCGCGAGGCGCGGCCATCGTAAACACGTTCCCGCCCATTTCTTCGAATGGTGGGGACACAATGAGAGAGCACAGACTCTGGCATGGGTGGGCATGGGCAACGAAGGGACTGGGGTGTGGGCATGGTAGAGTGCCCCGGGGGTCCGTGGGCGGAGGGCAGGGGGTAGATAGGCAAGGGGAGGAAGTGTCGCAGCCTCCACAGGTCTCCTGGCCCACTGCGTGGCGGTGCAGGCCTTGTTCTAGCACAGGGCGACGTGCCCTACGAGCTCGCTGTCGACGCCGTCGGGGTGGAAGACCGGAGGTGACCTCAAAAGTCGCCAGGAGTTTTGGCCGGCTGCGCCGGTCTTCTGGCCCACTGTGCAGCGCCACCACGCTATGGGGCTGCAACCATATTGTGTCCACTTCCTTCAGCCCTGTCACTGAATTCATTGTAGTTTTTGCCCCAAACAGGTGACCCCCGGCCCACACCACCGCTGCAGCTGCCTGGCTGACACGAAGCACCAAGTGTACCTGAGACATCACGAAATCGGCCCAGTCGCTGTCGACCGCAGACAACTACGGCCCACTCCAGCCGGCGCCAGGCCGCTCCAGAGGTAACTTCAGCAATCAAAGAAAGTGGGGTGGGAGCCCGTGGTGGTGCATCTTAATGATTTGTGAGTTCCATCACAATGTTCATTCCTAAAAACCCTGTGTCCTGTTCCAGCTTTCGTGTCATATCAGCGGAGCCATGAGCAGAGTCCCGGACGAAGGTGTCCCTGTGCCCCAACCAGCATTAGGAAAGAGAAGGTGATCATACATTCTTTGGTTGTGTGTGACTGAGAGGAAATGCCTTCCAAGTTTTATAAGAGAGTGCGGGATAAGGTGAAGGACGTGCCATTCAGCAGTACCTCGGATAGCAGTGCTGTAGATGAGAATGGAGAGGATGCTGAGGATGTCATGGGTCAGGACCCTGTTCATGCACATGCAGCTGTGCGTGAGGCTCCAGGTACATCCACACCTTGCCCCATGGATGTTTGCAGTGACAGCTCGTCCCGGTCGTCCACAGACGAGCGTGACTTGTCTCTGTTCTTCCAGAATATAAGTATCACAAATGACAGTTCTATGAATGACAGCACTTGTAGTTTTGTAGAGCTTGAGAGTAGTTCAAAGGATTGTGGTGCTTACTGTGCACAGTACATGGTAGAGGAAAATCCTCAGCCAACCCTGAGTGACAAAAATAGGTTGTTACGCAGGTGGGCCGTCTTGGACAATGTTCCATTGACCACTACTCGTAACCTGTTGGCCATACTCCGCTTGTGGGACCCTGACTTGCCGTCCGACCCTCGAACATTATTGGGCAACAGGCGTGTTGTTCCAGTTGAAGCAATGGGGAAGGGGCATTACTACCACTTTGGACTCATCAAGTTGCTCAAAGCTGTTGTAGATTATGACTGCTCCAACGGTACTCTTCACCTATCTTTCAGTACAGATGGCCTTCCAGTTTTCAAGTCAAGCAAGACACAGGTCTGGCCCATGTTTTGCTTGGTGAAGGACGTGGATTTGCCTCCTTTTATGTCGACAGTCTGGGGAGGAGAGGGCAAGCCCCCTTTGAAGGAATTCCTGCGTGAATTCTTGGGAGAGATGACAGATTTGCAGATGAATGGGTTCACCCACAGGGGCAGACATTACAATGTCGTGGTGGAAAACTTCATTTGTGATGCCCCAGCCAGGGCATGGCTGAAGGCGTGTAAGGAGCACAGTGGTTTTTATGGGTGCCAGCAGTGCACAACTAGAGGGGTGTACATTCGAAACAAAATGTGCTTTCTAGATTTCAATGCACCTTTGCGCACAGACAGCGCCTTCAGGGTCCAAGACCAGCCAGAGCACCACTCAGGGACAAGCCCCCTGACTGTGACTGGATTTCCAATGGTCACACGGATTCCGGTAGAGTATATGCATGGTGTGTGTCTTGGTGTCGTCAGGCGTTTATTGTTCTGGTTTGTAGCCGGAGCAACTGGCCGCAGAGAAAAAGGTGCCATAGTGCCTGCAGCAAGAAGGAAAAAAATTAGGAAGGTGCACCTTCCACATATTTGCCGTAGGTTGATGGGTTTCAGGGCTTTCTGGCCACGTGATTTTGGCCGGAAGCCCAGATCACTCTTGGAGTTGAAAATGTACAAGGCCACTGAGTACCGCACTTTTATTCTGTATACTGGTGTGGTTGCTCTCAGAGGAGCAGTGTTGCCAAAAGCATGCTATAACTTGTTCTTGCTCCTACATATTGGCATTACTATTCTTACAAGGAGTGATCTGGATGATGACATGAGGGAAACTGCTAGGATGGTTTTGGTAAAGTTCGTGAAAGACAGCCGCAAGATCTTGGCAACTGACTTTGTAGTGTATTACGTGCACTGTTTGATTCATTTGGCAGATGATTGTAGGGTCCACGGGTGTTTGGACAATTTCTCGGCTTTTGTTTTTGAAAATGAGTTGCAATCTCTGAAAAGAGCCATTCGCGGGCGCACAAAGCCACTGCAACAGTTGGTAAATAGATATTTAGAGAGAAATCGTATTATCCTCTTGGAGACCAGGAAAGTGTCCAAGCCTAATGGTATTGAAACCAACTCTAAACTCAAGTGCAAATCAGTACAAGGAGCAGAAGCATACAGCAAAATATATCATAAAGGTAGGCCAATCACCACGAAGCAAGGTGATAATGTTGTCATCTTGGGCAGTGGTCGTGTTGTTTTCATCAAATATTTTTTGGTGGACTCACACGGTGCATATTTGGTTGGCAGAGAATTCATGACGTACAGAAACCTGTACAAGGTAGATGGCATGTCATCATCACAGTTGGGTATATTCGCTGTAGACAGACTGACTGACCGCCTCAAGATGTGGCCAACAGCCTCCATCCGATCGAAGGCACTGGCTATACCCTTGATGGCAAAAGGCAGTTTTGGAGTGTTCCCATTATATAGGTAGTTACATAAGAAGTAGTGTGAAGGGTGACTTTTAAGTAATTTTACACTTTGCATCTATGGCCACACTTGCACACACTGCATTTAATTGTATTCCTTTATTTTTTCTGTACTTAAACAAGTGGTGACTTTGATGAGAAGTACATACTTTTCATGGCACTCCCTTAGTGTCATATGTACTTCTTTCCCCGACAGTCAATTTCACTTCAGAAAATAATACAATGTATCTATTTTTTAATATGTTCATTGTTGTGTGCATTACTTTTATTTATTCAAAAATTGAAAATTTCATGCTTACAAGTTCCTAATTATCATGCACTTGGCAAATAATACAATCTTAAATTCAGATTTTGAATAAAGAAAAACAAAAATAAGCTGAGGCTTGTAAGTTATTGATTCCCTTTGACATTCCCCTCGATTACATGCACTGGCATTCTTTGTAACATGCCTTGGACACTTCTTTGCGTAAATTGCATTACAATGTAGGAATATGCAACGCCAAGGTCTAAGTTGCGGACCTGCAACTTGCAGTAAAAGTCTTGCAGGTGTTTACTCTTGCTTTGTTAGCAGCAAGCGTGCTCTTATCCTACGGTTGAATGCAGCAGATAAATAAAATGAATTGACGAGTTTTTGAATAGTGACATCGTTGGGAAAATCACTCACAGCCTAACTGTTGCGGGTGGAAGCAGTGGCAGTCCAACCAATTAAAATAAATAAGACGAGGCTTTGGCAGTGTGAACAGAGCG
Organism: Stenchaetothrips biformis; assembly: GCA_030522485.1. Classification (NCBI taxonomy): domain Eukaryota; kingdom Metazoa; phylum Arthropoda; class Insecta; order Thysanoptera; family Thripidae; genus Stenchaetothrips; species Stenchaetothrips biformis. The sequence continues at coordinate 2,768,324 of CM060096.1, forward strand.
GCTTGGGCAGCCTGGATTCATGTGGTAGCCTTCCTCAGCAAGTCAAGGGCTACTGTAATAAAATGCAGAGAAAAAGTTGTCAAGTCCCTTTCCATTTTTTCTGCTTCCAGCTTCACAATCATACGGTGGTCCAAGTACAGCGGGAAACCGTTGGAAACGCTGTTCAATGCGTGGATCAAGCAAGGCTCCGATGGAAAGTACTTGGGGGCCGTACCGAGATATGTCAGCGGTGACAAAATCACTGCCATGAAAAAGGCAAAGGTGGAGCCGGGACCAGATTGGTACTGGAAACCGATCACCATCAAACACAGGAATATAGGTGAGTACATTGTTAAAAAGAACAAGCATGTGAAAAATGTTACCACCTGATCAATGCTTTTAATTTTAATTTGGTTTATGTTCTTGTAATTGAGACATGAACGTCCACCCTCCATTTATGCAAAATGAAAATATGTATCTCCAATCACTTAAGAGTTTGATGTTAAAAATTAATTGGTGGTTCATGTTTCGTGTTGTTTGGTATCCTTAGCATTCTAAGAATAGCCTTTGTTTATACTCAGTGCCAAGAAAGGTGATTTCGTATGGAGAAATTGGACCAAATGTGATATCAACAATATCAAACACAAGGAAGACCTAGCTATACTAGCACTGGTCCCACTTTCCCACTCTAATTCACCTTACAAGTTTTGTGTAGGCGTGTCCCTCTTGTTCATTGATTATGAATTGCAAATCGCTAAGTCTAAACAAAACCCAAATTTCGACTCAAAATAAATGTCCCCTGTTTAAATTTTTTTTGGGCCCACAGGTGCCTCTCTGTAATGTTTCTCCTTTCTGTTTCAGCCAAATATGAAGATGCCGAAGACATACTGCGAAAATATGAGGAAGGAGAACACTTTTCTGGCCTGGACACAGAGTCTGACAGAGATGTTGGCTCAAAACTCGCTTTGGACGGGATTGTGCCTCAGCAACCTAAGCCGAACCTAGACATGGACAACTCTTCGGAATCTGATGCCTCTGTCGGAGACTTGACAGAGGGGGAAGACGAATATCAGTTTGTGGATGAGGAGAATGATGTCGAGGACTTTGATAACCTGGAATGTATTATCAATGAGGACTCAGAGGAAGAGCCAGCAGAAGGCAGAGACATCTCAACACCTCAGCTACAATGTGGTGAAGCTTGCAGCCCTTCCACATCACCAGCACCACCTGAACCTGGAGCACCGTGCCCACCACATTCTTCTCCGTCTCCAGCACCATCTCCCCTGGCATCTCCTCTATTGTCTCCAGCAGAATCTCCTTGTCCGTCACCAGAACCATCTCCTTTGCTGTCATCGCATCCGTCTCCAGCACCATCACAGCAACTACCATCTCCACCACCAGCGACAACACAACCCATATTTAAGAGAAATACTGCACCTGCACCGCCACTGCACAACATAACAAGTAAGTCGTGCAATGCAAATATATAAGTATGTTTTATTCCCATCCACGGAGTTATTACATGTAAGCTATTGTTGCAGAAAAACTATCGGCATTCGCATACTCCCCAAAGACGTTAGGATCCAACACGCACAACACCACCATTCTCAGTCCTAGGTCATCGCCTCAGGGTCAGTATTTTTTTTGGCAATGAGACGTTATCAAAATTTATATTAACTCTTGTAATAAGGTCTGGAGTACAATTGTCTGGAATGGAATCAAACTTCCACAAGGATGCGTATGACTTGATTTCCTGCACTGTTCACAGGAAACGAAAGGGGCAACACAGGACTTATCATGAAATCCTCAACTAATGGTGCATCACCATCCCAGAGTAAGGATATTTTCTGTGAGATGTTCTTATAATTTATATAATGCCTGCTATTTAGGGCTGCTGTACCTAAATCTTCTGTAATGCCTCCATTTTTTAGATTCATTTTTCCTGATCAGAGTATTTCAATGAGGCTGGCATTTATAATAGAAACATATTTTGATACTGCAAAATTTATAATGATGTGTTGTGAATCTTTTTGTACTGCAAGTTCTGTGACGAAACTTTTTATTTTGGGCTTCAGTAAAGGAGCAAGATATTTCAAATATGCAGTTTCTTTTGTTCCAATTTAGTTTTATTCAAACTTCTACAAGGATATGTATAACTTGATTTCCTGCACTGTTCACAGGAAACGAAAGGGGCAACACAGGACTTATCATGAAATCCTCAACTAATGGTGCATCACCATCCCAGAGTAAGGATATATTCTGTGAGATGTTCTTATAATTTATGTAATGCCTGCTGTTTAGGGCTGCTGTACCTAAATCTTCTGTAATGCCTCCATTTTTTAGATTCATTTTTCCTGATCAGAGTATTTCAATGAGGCTGGCATTTTTAATAGAAACATATTTTGATACTGCAAAATTTATAATGATGTGTTGTGAATCTTTTTGTACTGCAAGTTCTGTGATGAAACCTTTTATTTTGGGCTTCAGTAAAGGAGCAAGATATTTCAAATATGCAGTTTCTTTTGTTCCAATTTAGTTTTATTCAAACTTCTACAAGGATATGTATAACTTGATTTCCTGCACTGTTCACAGGAAACGAAAGGGGCAACACAGGACTTATCATGAAATCCTCAACTAATGGTGCATCACCATCCCAGAGTAAGGATATATTCTGTGAGATGTTCTTATAATTTATGTAATGCCTGCTGTTTAGGGCTGCTGTACCTAAATCTTCTGTAATGCCTCCATTTTTTAGATTCATTTTTCCTGATCAGAGTATTTCAATGAGGCTGGCATTTTTAATAGAAACATATTTTGATACTGCAAAATTTATAATGATGTGTTGTGAATCTTTTTGTACTGCAAGTTCTGTGATGAAACCTTTTATTTTGGGCTTCAGTAAAGGAGCAAGATATTTCAAATATGCAGTTTCTTTTGTTCCAATTTAGTTTTATTCAAACTTCTACAAGGATATGTATAACTTGATTTCCTGCACTGTTCACAGGAAACGAAAGGGGCAACACAGGACTTATCATGAAATCCTCAACTAATGGTGCATCACCATCCCAGAGTAAGGATATTTTCTGTGAGATGTTCTTATAATTTATGTAATGCCTGCTGTTTAGGGCTGCTGTACCTAAATCTTCTGTAATGCCTCCATTTTTTAGATTCATTTTTCCTGATCAGAGTAAACATATTTTGATACTGCAAAATTTATAATGATGTGTTGTGAATCTTTTTGTACTGCAAGTTTAGTGATAAAACCTTTTATTTTGGGCTTCAGTAAGGGAGCAAGATATTTCAAATATGCAGTTTCTTTTGTTCTAATTTACTTTCGTCAAACTTCCACAAGGATATGTATAACTTGATTTCATGCACTGCTCACAGGAAACGAGAGTGGCATTAGAGGACAAGGGACCAAGAGGAAAGCCTCCCCAGCTCCTGGTGCTTCAAAATCCCAGAGTAAGAGTATTTTCTGTGAAAATACAATTTCTTACAATTTTCCTACAATTTTTTCTTTTATATAAATTTCATTTTCTTATTTCCTTATTAAAATTCTTACAATTTCTATAATATCCAATGATTGGCCAATAAAAAATGTCCCATGTTCACAGGCAACAATAAGGTGCAGAAGACTGTACCTAGTGGGCCTCAGCCTGATGGAGGCAGGTCAGCACCACCCAGTGGGCCGAAGGAACGGAATGGAGAAGTCATTCCGTCCAAGAGGAGCCGTAAGGACATTTCACGTCACATTTCCAGTATTCTGCTATGAGCGTATAAATGCGATGATGATTGATTTATGCACTGCTTGCAGGGCCATCAGCTGACAAAGAGAGTCCACAAAAAAAGGACGACAGGCAGAAGAGTAAGTACATAGCAGTATGGGAGAACTCAGGTAGAGAGTGAATGCTTGCTTAAGACCTCACGTTTTTTTGTTGCAGGGAAAATGAGCCGGGTTGAATACCGGCTAGCGAAACTTGAATTGGCGGTCGAAGGGCTGGCGAAGAAAATACAGGCGCTGACCAGTGTCTTCGTGGCTACGGAGCCACACAAGGTGGTTGACGGGGTGTCGCTGCCGCTGGGGTCTCCTGAAGACCTGTTCGGTCTGGAGGCGCAGTTGCACCCGCAGCCAGGAGCCCAGGAAGAAGGGGGCCTTACGAAACAGCAGACAAACAAGGCTGCGTTGGTAAGTTACTTGCAGTTGCATTTGCTTTTTGAATGTGAGACAATGGACACTGACTGAGATTTTAATTGATAGATGCAGTACCTCAAGGCCCAGGGGGCTTCCAGCGTCACTACAGTGGAGTGCGTCAACGCTGTAATGGGTGCCCTGCTGACTGATTCAGCAGGGTACTGGATGAACTTCAAGGACGCCAATGGCGTCCATGAACTCTTTTCATTGACGAAGCGGGTGTGCTTCGGGGCGGTGGCGCCCACAGTGCGAACCATTGTCATAGGTTTGTTCTCAACTCAAATACTTGCTGCTTATATTTCCTTAATTATTTTCGAGCTCTAAGGATTCAATAACAATGGACACTTATCAAGATTTCAATTCATTTTAAAACTTAAACAGACATTTCATTGCGTTCAAGTTTGACCTACTAATAGACCTGTATTATGACATGCAATTTAACATTCCATTTTGTCTCTGTGTGTTTCAGACGTGTACAGCGCCATTGCAAGCATCCCTGGTAAGAAGTTCTCGCTGAAAGAACTCAAGGGCCAGACAGTGACGTGGTTTTCAAAGAGGAAACATTCTACAAACCCGCCACCCGCGCACCCCTACAGCTTTTCAGAAGAGTGCTATGCTCGAATGGAAGAACTTCTGACCTAATCATACTTTATCATATTTTAAACTCGTTTTCTTTTTTTGTGTATTTATTGTAACCTAGTTCTTAAAATAATGTAGTGCTAAGAGCATTGATGTCATTACTGTAAAATATCGATAAATAGAGAAAATAATGTCTACATGATTGCTGTATACTGATTGCATGCCCTTAGAGTACCCCAACATGGCATGTGCGTCGCCGACGGGGTACAGCGCCTGCAATCTGGGGGGCAGGCAGTCCTGCCTCACAGCCGTGCTCGATGGGTTGCCCACCGGGCGCCTGCGGGGGGAAGACTAGACTACCCGAGCGGCACAGTTGTGAGGCGGACGGCCTATCCGGCTGACGGCAGGCGCTGGCGACCACCGAACCCGTCCAAAGAGCGGTACACACGGCACGTCCTAAGAACGTAACACAATTCACGTAGGGTGCATCAGCAGCATAGCGCAACTCACTAAGATGGCGACGTGGACATGAAAAGCCCGTCCCGCCAAGCACGTCCGCAGTACTACTCGCGGCGGTGCCGAGGGACCGTCCTGACCATGCACAGCGCCTGCCTGCGTGCTCGTGCCCAGCACGCGTGACGCGAGGCATGCCACGAGCGTGCCCACATGGCAGTCTTGCGCACTACTCGCAAACACGTCCCGCGGCGGCGGGTGCTGGGGACGTGCGACACGGAACGTATCGGGGACATGCCCTCAGAGTTCCCAGGGGAACGTCCAGGAACGTGCCTTCCGGCAGACTGACAGCACGTTCCAGGCGGGCACTACAGGAGCACGTGTTTAGGAATTAGTTATTTTGACTTTTGGCACGTGCCTAGGGACGGAAAAGAGGAACGTTCTTCCGTGATTCCAGGCACGTGATTTCACGTACTTTTGCACGGTTTTTGCTGACTGGGGGCAGCGGCAGCCAGGAAAAGCGGCGAGGAGAACGCGAACGGCACGCCAGAAGTATCCCCACGCAAAACGAGAAGCACAGGCAAACCATCATCAACATGGCTCAATCTGCGGCGCTAAAGCGCCGTATATTGAACCGCCTGTGGACACAACCTGGGACGTCGTTTGCCGCATTCGGCGGACAACATCTTCTTCGGCAGGCCGTCACCCAACCGGCTCGGAGAAAGACGACGTTGGACCGGCACGATGTGTCGCACTACCTGACTCAAGAACCGGCATACACACAACATGCTCCTGTGCGGAAAAACTTTCGGAAACCGTTTTATAACATGTCTGAGCTATATCACCTGGTTGAAGTCGATCTTATTGAAACGGGTCGAATAGCGTCGTTCAACCGCGGAGTGCGTTATTTGCTCATTGCCATTGAATGCACGTCTCGCAAAATATTTGTCATGCCCATGACCAATAAAAAAGGTGCAACCGCAGCAGAGTGTTTTCGTAAGATGTTGGATAAACAGTTTGATCAAACGCCTCATGTGGTAAGACATGACCGAGGTTCGGAATTCCGGGACGCACGGTTTCGACGACTATTGCGCGATCGGAATATACGTCAAGTGTTTGCAAGTAACTCTGAGAAAGCCAGTATGGTGGAACGCGCGGTGCAAACGCTCCAGCGGAGGATTCACAGATACCTGACGCACAACAACACGCTGCGGTTCATGCCCGTATTGCAGGCTATCGTCAAAAGTATCAACGACTCGCCCCACGCGTCGACCGGGGTAGCTCCCAGTCAGTTTACAGCGTCGGACGTGTACGCATCGTGGGAGCGCTACTACCTGTCTCACGTGCAGTCCCCACGACCACTCAAATTCAAACCCGGCGACACGGTGCGCGCCTCCCTGCATCGGCGGGAAGGACTTGAAAAGGCCTATCGTGGAACGTACACTCCGCAGGTTTACACCGTCGTGTCGAGGCGACACACGCGACCGCACAGCTACAAGCTTAAAGACATTGACGGACATATCATTGAAGGGAATTTCTTCGAAGAGGAACTCATTGCCGCCAAAGACCGTCCCGACAGATCTTATATCGTGGACTCTATTGTCGAGCGAAGAACCAACCCGGCAACCGGCAAGAGGGAGGTCCAAGTCACGTGGAAAGGCTGGCCAAAAACGCACCGCACGTGGCTGCCCGAGGCGTACGTGAAAACGACAGGAAAGAGCCATGAGCGAGTACGGTCCTGATGGCATACGGCGCATGCCAAGATCATTCTACCTGCCCCTCATCTCAGATAGCTCAGGCCTCATATACAAGGATAACGCACTGTCGCACTTTCGCGTCCAGCTTCAAGAGCCTCTGTACCTCGAGGGGCGGTGGGAGTGCGGGCTGGCGGAGATACAAGTGCCACCGCCAATGGCGCAAAAGTTCAACTTCCAGATGCCGCAGTCTCGTACGGGCGCGAAGATCGATGGCAGGGCGCCCGTGGAACGTGTGAAACCACCTGTGCAGGGTATAGGTTTGTACGGCACGACGGCCCCATGGCAGTTTGGATCCACACTGCCCCTTCCAGAGAGCCTGGACAGTACAATACCGGCAGGCGTCAGGACAACACCTAACCATGTCGGGTGGGGTCCCCTTGCGCAAGCTTATACCTCTAGTGACGGTGCGGCCGAGGCCGCGGCGGCCAAAGACGCAAAAAGGGGCCGGGAGAAGGACGAGGAAATCGCGCGGAACCCGAAAACGCCAAGACAGGAGGAGAGAAGCCGCGAACATCCGCCGCCGCCACCGCCCGTGCCGCTGCCAGATCGTGTGAAGGCGGAAACCGAGCCACCGACGCCAGCTCCAACCAGTACGCATGTTCGTCCTAAGGACGTCGAACCGGCGCCGAAAACCTCTGCGAAGAGTCAAATGAAAAAGGACTCTGAGCCGCTGCCTCAAGCGCCTCCTGGAACCCCAACGTCTGCTGCGAAGAAGGACCCCGAGCCAGCAGTACCCTCGACAATAATTAAGAATGTCAAACCGAATTCACTCAGGACGATACTGAGCACGCCCAGGCATGCCACGTTGGCTGAATGGGTGCAACTGCTCCGTCAGGGGCACGTGAACGACCCCCACGACTTTCCGAACGTGTTTCACATGCCTGAGGGGTACAGGAATTTTGTCTACGGTGCCGAAATTCCCAGCAGCATAACCATGCCTGACGGACGCAAGATCGAGTTTACGACATATGGGTTCGATCGGCTGTCGGACTGGCTTCAACACGTTTCGTCATTTATGTTAGATGAACAAGAAGTGACCGCCTTTGTCACCGATGTGGTGACCGCATGGGAGCATACTCAGAAAACGAGACTGCGAAGATCTCTGATTGAGGATGGAACTCGCATTTTTATTTATTGTGACGTCATTGAAGCGAGTCTCTGTTCCGACTTTCGAGGCAAGCTCCTTCGAATCCTGCCGTACGAAGGCGTCCTCCGGTATCAAACCATGAATCCCGTGTATTATTACCCGGTCGAACGGCATGTCATAGACTGCATTCATGTGGAGCTGAAAAATAAGTACAACGAGTATCTCCCGTTCAACGACCACGAACAGCCCGTAGTCGTGGTCCTCCATTTTCGAGCCCTGTGAGTCAGTTGGTGTTGAGAGGTCGAGCAGGCAGCATCATGGTGGCCGCGAATCCATATTACGCCTATTATGTGCAGCAGATAGGTAGTGGAGACTACTACAAGTCTCACATTACCGTGCAACGAGGACGATGATGGCTCGGAAATCTTTTTCGAAGCGCCTGGTCATTCTTGCGTCCTCTCGCGACCAGCGCAGCCAAGCATGTGGGAGCCGAAGCGCTGCATACGAGCTCAAACATTGTGCGCGACGCTATGGAGAATCCCGACAAACCCGTCTACGAGATTGCAAAATTGCGTGCCAAGGAAGGTTTCACGAAACTGGCGAGCCGCGCACCCGACATCCTGGCAGGGCGGGGCGGGCGAGTCCGTGTAAAAAGGCTCGTGAGACGTCAGACGCCGCCCAGACGTCGTGAGAGGAGGACGCTGCCAGGACGACATCACCCCGCCATCCGCGACCTGTTCTCGCCACCGTCACCATGACCGGAGGAAACCTCATCCCATGCATGATTCCTCAGCTAGATCTGTTCAAAAAGAAGCCCGTGCAAGCATGTATTACAGGGCGCATTCTGGAGAAGGTCAAGCCTCTGTCTGCGCTGCCAGAAAAACCAGATGTTATCGAATTTCTATCGCCAGGACGACCTTTGCATTATCTAGATATAAACAACCTCGTCTTGCGACTTGTTGTGTCCCTCAAGCACCAGAACGGAGGAAACATGGCAGCGGCCGTTCATGACTACTCTGTTGTTGATGTGCCTTTACACAGCATCACATCGCAGTGCGAGATTTTTCTGAGTGAGGAACCTGCAACAAAATGGCCGCACCTGTATAATTTTAAGAGCGTGCTCGATATTTACACCTCCGCCGGCGCGGACGCGCGCAACGGCCCGCTTTCCACCGTTATTGTAAAGCCCGACACGAGCGGGACTGACACGACCGAAACCAGTGCGTGGGCGGAGCGGGAAGCCATATTTACCGCGTCTCAAAAGGTTGAGCTCATGGGCAGACTGCGTGCAGACATCTGCAACCTGCAGGACGGTGCCTTCGTCCTCGACAATGTGCCCCTACGCGTCAAGATGACGCTCGCACCCCAATCCTTTTACCTGTGGTCAAGGGATAACAATCACACAGACGTGAAAATGGCGTTTCACGATGCGGAGCTATATGTGCCGTACTATGTCGGTAATCCGGAGATGGGCATCGGGATCGACATGGCTTTAACGCAGCACCCTGCCACATATAATTTTAAAAGCTCACAGCTCAAGGTGTTCATACATCCGAGTCAGTCTCCCAATCTGACCATCCCTGTAGCATTTAGCGGGAAACTGCCCTCTACGTTGATGTTTGCCATGGTTGACGCGGCTAATTATAATGGAACTATGACCACGAATCCCTACAATTTTGTGCACGCGGACCTGCAGGAGCTCTCATTCCTTTGCAACGGCACAGAACGCCGATTTTTAATGAATATGGACATGGCGCAAGGATGTTCCACGGTCGTGCATAGCATGTATGCCGACCTGGGACACGACCTGGAGGAGGCTGGCGGCCACCTGTTTAATGTGGAATCACTAAAGAATGGCAAGTTTGTATGCGCGGTGGACCTCACCATCGACCATAGTGGGCAACTGATTCAGAATTTAGACCGATTCGGCAACGTCGGTATTCAAGGCCGCTTTAAGACGGCACCCGCGCGCGCCCTGTGCATCATTCTGTATGCGCGGTACGATTCCACTATGGAGATCAGTTCGTCCCGACAGGTCCGCGTGTATTGACGATGAGGGACTTTACGTCGGCTCTGTCCACACTGGATATCTTAGAAGTAGCGCGTATGCATCCGGTCCTGCAACGATGCCACGAGGGCACATTTCCTCTCGATGCTCTGCCGAACCTGACTTTAACAGGAAAACGGCCCCGCCATATTGTATACAACACATCGCCCTCCACGGACCCGCCCGGAACCCACTGGATATCCATCTGGTTGGCTGCCGATATGACTGCCGAGGTCATGGACAGTCTGGGAAACCCGCATGTACAGCCCGAGGTCCTTGAATTTTTGCGACGACACGCGAGTCGTACTGTACATAATGTTAGCCATATACAGGATATAGCAAGTAATGCATGTGGATTGTACTGTCTCAGCCATGGTCTGGCGCGTGCGCGGGGACAGACCTTTGCAATGTGGTTGGCGCAGTTTTCAAACTGCGCTCTGAATAACGATCACTTGATGTATTGTGAGTTCATGCGAGAGATGGCTCTGCCGGCGCTTTTCACGCCGCGTCTGCGCAACTGGAAGGACGCCGAAGCGCGTGCGTGCCGCACCGTACGGTGCACTGCCGGCAGTCGTCTCCGGGAGCCTCAGCCACCAACATGGAACCGCAGACCGAGAAAGCGGCGCCGTTCGAGGTTCCTCTGGACATAGCCATGCAGTGCTTCACCGACGCCAACGACACGGAGATGCTGGAGCGCTACATTGCGGAGCTGGAGCGACAGCAGCAGGGGGCAAACACATCCAAAGCGGCCGGCGCTGAAGGTAATACTACATTTTCTATTTATGAGGCGCACATCGGGTTTATTCTGTGCTGTATATATTTATTTCTATGTTCAATGTTGCAGTGATCGAGGCAAAACGTGCTCCCGCGCCGGTGCGCAGGAAGGCTGCACCACGACGCGCACGGCACACCAAGAGGGCACCGCGGACTGCAGAACGTGCGGCGGCGCCTGCGAGGGCCCGACCGACGATGGTGGCACCCCCCTCGAAACATCACCGCCAGCTTTGCCGTCTCCCACATAATTTGTGTCAACTTTTAAAACTGACTGCGTGTTATTCGTGTCTGCATTCCCATGCCATGGCCGACAGTACATTTTTAGGAAATATATAGACTCATTATTTTAGATTAAGGCTAGGATCGTAAGTGTGTGTGTGTGTGTGTGTGTGTGTGTGTGTGTGTGTGTGTGTGGAAAAAAATGTCAAAAAAAAAAAAAAAATACTTGTAAATATGTATCTGTGTGAGTCATCATTTAACTCGGGGAACCGCAGACCCCCTCATCTGCGGAGACATCGAGCATGACAACGTGGGTGACACAGCCACCGGCCCGCGGCAGCACCCCACCCCACTGTCGAGAGGGGTGAGATGAATGAACCACCCCGATGAGCGACGCCGCCGACGCAGCGCCACCGCCACGGTGGGTTGTTAATAAAGGGGTGCCTTTCTGTTTCCGTACTCGGAGATTGTGAAATTAGGCCCGGGCATGCAGCCTAGGCCCCTTTCACTTTGCTAGCGAGGGGCCTTACGTTGGGTCGTGTGCAGGTTAGGATGGACCGACTGTATGAGTCGGGTCAAGTTATGTTGCTGGCTGTATTGAAATAACATAAAAAACACGCACCCTCACCGCACACTCCGACCCGCGGCCGCACCCCACCCCACCGTCGAGAGGGGTGAGGTGAATGAACCACCCCGCCACCCCCAGAGCGACGCCACCGACGCAGCGCGACCGCCGCGGTTAGTGGTTAAAAAAGGTGTGCCTTTCTGTTTCCGTACTCAGAGAATGTGAGGTTAGGTCCGTGCACTCGGCCTAGGCCCCTTTCACTGTTCAATACACACACATACACACACACACACATTTTACCGCCGAATTAATTTATTTAATTAATGATTTTATTTTATTTAAATGCACCTTTCACTTTATCGGCGAGGGGCCTAACGTTGAGTAACGTCCGCGGTTTCACACCTTTCACTTCGGTGCACCGCACCACAGCACCCCCACCCCCACCCCACCCCTCCCCCACCCGTCCAGAGTGGTGGCAAAACCTGCCACGAGGGGTGGCAAAATCTGCCATGGCAGAATCTGCCAGCTTCAGTGCTTCAGTGGCTCCGTGCCGGCCTTTTCATACACACAAGCTGTAGTCGCCTCCTTACGATTAGATCTCACCGTAAATTATAGAGCAGAAGAATTGGATCAGACCTGATACGTATTACAATACAAATCAAGAAACTTGATTCGTAGTACAATACAAACCAGAAATGTTGTTTGTAGCATACGAAGAACAAAATTTCTTCGTAGCATACCAACAAGATTTCACCGTAGAACATTTAGTGTGTACCGCGGGGTGGCTTGAAGCGAGGCACTGTCTGGGCGTCCGCGTCCGGGCAGGCGGGACGGGGCTGTTCGCGTTCGGGGCGGGGGGCGGGTCGGTTGCGGCTACCCGTGTGGAAACCAAGTCTGTAAATAAGTAGTAAGTTTGTCGTTATTTGCACGGGAAGGAAACGGCAAAAGAACGACATAACTACGACAAAAATTAACGTCAAAACAACGGCAAGCTTACAATAATTTCGTTAGTCGTAAAGCACCGCGTAAATTTGTCGTTTTTAGGCCGTTAATCGACCCATTTAACGGCCCCAAAACGACAAATTTACTACTCACGCAGAGGAGGTGGAGCGCAACGTTGCCAGATCGGCCCCGGTCATTTGGCGCATGCGCGCTTCGTGCCGCGTTTTAGCGCCACTATTCAAATCGGGCCGATTCTCGGGCCTTTTATCCTCTTTCCCTACGCCTCGGCTTACATGGTTGTGCTGTGCAAGGTAAAGGGACGTTCAAAGAAAACGTGGGGAAATTGTGTGACATGAATTTTTATTCCAAGATGCCATACCCCTCCTCCCCAATTCACACCTATTGAGAGGTTCTTACTTTTGGTGAGTTTCAATAACTCTTAAATATTTACATGTCTAGAAGAGCGAACATCTAAGTTAAAGTCTAACTGAAGACACTGAGAGGATTTTATGTGACTGAGAACAAAAGTGTTTCAGTACTTTTAAAACAACAAAAATAACAAAATAAATTGCACATTTGTGCACACAAAAATTAACTTATACAAAAATTTATACAAAAAATTGTGTGACATGTCGGTTGATTGCAACATGTCCTACACCAATCCAATCCAATATAGAGGTGCAAGTTTTTGAACAGTTTGACAAATATTTAAATGACAAAAAGAACATCAAGTTGAGATCCATGCAGACATAAGGAAGATTCAACTAGGGTTTACAATACAATTTAAAAAAATCACAGTACTTTAAAGTCAAAATAACTTGACAGAAACAACAAAAATAATATTAAATAAAATTGTTCAACTATGCACAAGAATTAACTTGTACCAAATTCATAATGACTAGCAAAAAACACTAGTACTAATTGAGAAGTCCCAGAATTATTACAATTGACTAGTAAAAAACAAAATGCATTGACCTCTTTAAAACTTACAATTGCCTTAGGTCTGTAATTACCACTTCAGTTTGAAATGAGTCTCGAGGTAGCTCAATTGGTGACAAAGTTGCAGTTGCAGTGGGAGCAGCTAACGGTGTGAAGTAGTTGGAATGATCACCAAAGTCAAAATTATAATTGTTTAGATGGTGTACTGAGGGCAGGAATGATTTGTGGTGGCTATGTGATTCCTTAGGAACCAAGTGCATGTTGGGAGTGTTGCTGTTGGTCAAGTGGGTGTTTGGTGCTGGGTTGGGTGTTGGGTTTGTGTGGTGCGAGGGTGAATGTGGTGGTGTGAATGAGCCATTGGGTGCACCTGATTCATTTGAGTCATTGCTGTTACCTGTGGCCTCATTGAGTTGATCATCAACTTCAACTACATTGTCAGAAGATCTGTTTGTGCAGTTGACAAGAACACCAAATTTTTTCCTTGTGTTACTGATCAAATCAGTGAGCATCTGAACAGGATTTATGTCCTCATCATTAATATCTTTCCCTACTTTCTTAAAAACTGCTCCGGCATACACTGAAAAAAATAATTATGTGAACTCTCTTTCAAACATTCAGAACTTTCATCACTTTATTTCCACGAATTTCATTGACTTACGTGTGATTGATTCCAGCAATTTATTGGGGAAGCCAACGCATCCTCTTGAAGTGGTGACAGCAATTCCATCCGCCAGCAAAATATTAATTGGAATTGTCAGATGAAGAAGCTTACTAATGAGCGCTTTTGGGTCTCGCTTGTACCTGAGGCGCGCCACACTTAACGGCCCAGATGGAACAAAAACACTGCTTCCTGTCCATAGCTCAGTCTGAATAAAATGTAAAACTACATGACAAGCAGCCTTTCCCAATTTAAAAATTGCATTTAATTAACACAATTTGCTCAAATTTACCGTGCCAGCCCTGCCTCTAATAAAACAAGGCATGTTTGCCACCATTTTCTTCAACTCAGCAATTCTCTCTGGGGACCGCTTCTTGGGGCGACGGTTTACTCGTTGCTGCTGTGGTTGACAGTGTTTTTCATAAAGATTCTCTGAAAAATTAGAACATTTACGAAATGATGTCATTCATTCACTTCTATCACAACTGACAAAATTATGCTTCAATTACCTGCTCCGTCTAGCAAATCTTTAGATCGCTCCAACAGTTGATGCTGCTTTGCCTTGAACTGTCGGAGCCTCTCTTTTTCGATTTCAGATTTTCTCTTAGTCAAAAAATCACCTGGACCCTCAAAGATAATTCCCAGAGGAGACACTTTTACATCTTTCAGATCTTTCTTCAAACCTACAAACCAAAAGTAGCATGTTTATAACCTGGGGAAAGCATGGCCTCTTGCAAGTGTCAAGGGTTGGCGCAGGTCAGAATTAAAATTTATGCTTGGTCAGTGTTCCTTAAGAAACGAAAAGTAACAAACTACAAGGTAGGTTTACGCCAGACCGTGTCTTGTCGTAACAGGCTTCGCGATGCTGCGCCAGTTACGACAATCCACGCCTGGCGTTACACCTACCTTGGCCTGCGGCGCTTCCCTGCTTGCCTTCGGCAAGCTGTCTCAAGGATTATTGAGGCATTGAGTAATGCACCACGTGAAATCTGCAATAAAATTTTATAGTCAGTCGATCCCCTTTTTCAAGATCCTGATTCGGTAAACTGATGAAGTCGGGCTCCTAGACCCCCCTTCCGACCCCTCTTTGAAAAGGTCTTGCCAAGACCTGTCGAAATCCGCAATAAAATTTTTTAGTCGGTCGATCCCCTTTGTTCAAGATCCTGATTCGGCCAACTAATGAAGTCGGGCTCCTAGACCCCCCTTCCGACCCCTCTTTGTAAAGGTCTTGCCGAGACCTATCGAAATCTGCAATAAAATTTTTTAGTAGGTCGATCCCCTTTTTTCAAGATCCTGATTCGGCCAACTAATGAAGTCGGGCTCCTAGACCCCCCTTCCGACCCCTCTTTGTAAAGGTCTTGCCGAGACCTATCGAAATCTGCAATAAAATTTTTTAGTCGGTCGATCCCCTTTTTTCAATATCCTGATTCGGCCAACTAATGAAGTCGGACTCGTAGACCCCCCTTCCGACCCCTCTTTGAAAAGGTCTTGCCGAGACCTATCGAAATCTGCAATAAAAATTTTTAGTCGGTCGACCCCCTTATGAAGGGTCGAAGTTGATTATGTTAGTAAATTCGGGCCGAGGTAGCCAATTCGCAGTTAAAAGTTTGGTCAGGGGTCGAAATTGATTTCATTTTCGTCATCAGGAACTTCAAAAACATAAGAAACCATGTAAAAATGTCTCTAAAATATAAAGTCACTAAAAAGTTGCACTTTTTCTACCGTTTTTTTAGTGTTTTTTCGTTAGTACGACTGAATGGAATGAGATAGAAAGCTGAATATTTGCGTGTGGCGAGCCAAGGATATATCTAACAACCCTGCAAAATCTCGTCTCAATCGGCCGAACCGTTTGGGAGGAGTAGTGCGGACACACACACAGACAGACAGACGGACAGACAGACAGACAGACAGACAAAACTTTTCAACCCCACTGGAGTAACTGGCTTCGCTAATCGCTCAGCCAAAAAGTTATGATTGATACCTAGTAGTATTTAACCTCACATGATAGCAAGATTTTTCCCTTTACAATTTCAAATTTGTCTTTAGTTTTCTCAAACTTGAAAGAGGTGTCATCACAATCAGCAGAGCCGCCTGCCTCGTCCGGCAAGAGGGGAATTAATTCTTCTTCTTTAAGAATGTCAACAGCAGCAGGGTTCTTGCTAAAGACTAAATAAAACGGCTTTCGTGGAGCCATGGTTATTTGTCAATCAGGCTGAAATATTCGTACCGTCGGTGGAAACTTCGTCGAACAGCTGGCAATGACAGAAATCAGCTGTTCGCTGGTCTTCCGAAATATCACACACCAACAATCGCCCCAGAAGTGAAAACGTGTTGTAGAGAGAAAGAAAATTAAGCGAAGAAAGTTTCACGATCAATGCCGGTAAAATCTTGTTTTACAAAATTTAAACTCCCTTCATGAATTTTTGCTTGAGCTTAATGGTCTCTATCAGAATATTCGCTCTTTTAGAATTAAAGCTTTTAAATTTGAAAGTTGGCAACAATCACGGCCTTTGCTGAAAGCACTAGGAGCCCATGCGCACAACGTGCAGCAGCTGTTTATTGTTTGCTTGTGTTGGAGAATGCCGGCCGGATTATTTCACGACAATTTTGACGAATGTCGGATAATCTGGGGTGAAAATGGATCGCAGTAAACCTCTCTCAAAGCGAGGGGCACAGCAACTTGAGCCTGACTCGGATGAATTTCAAGAGGATGAAATTACGCCGTGGTGAGTTCATAACCATTGCGCTCGCGAGGAGTGTGGATGTGGATGTACCAGGAAAAACTTCATCGTTCATGTCGTTTGTTTTTTTTTTTTCATAGTGATTTTGGTCTGGGTCCTGGTGACGAGCCTCTGCTAACTCTTGGAGAAGCTGAACATTTATCCCTGTCAGGTGCATTGCCATCTACATTGCCCCAGGGCCAGGGCCAACACAAAGTCTACAAATGTAACACCATAACCCAAAAGTTTCCTCGTCTTGGTAAGTTAATGTTCTGCCTTTATTTTATACTATGGGGCTAAGATGTAATTGAAATGAATATTGTTTATTAATGAATGTCTCCTCTTGTAGATGTGCATGCACTTGGAATCACTGAAACTCAGCTACCTTCTACAAGTGTTTCATTACTCTCAGAAGACAATGATCAGGTCAAGTCTCCTCAGTGCTCTCGGAAATCTGGCCCACAACTGATAGTTGTTGAAGATTCCCAAAACTGTAAGTCGTGTATCTCAAAAAATCATTGCCCAATTTCAATATCTGTAAAGCTGTTGCTGTTCAATTAAGTTTTTATTTTTTATTATTTAGCTATGGAGGTCTCCGAAGATAACCTTTTTGCTGCTGAGGAGTCGATGGATTTAACTCCCAGTGATATAGGAATGGAAGGTACCCCATCTTCTCCACCTGATTTGAACACACAGTTTGGACCTGGTGAGTAGTTAGTTCTATTTGATGTTTTGTAATTTCTTAAAAAAATATTTTAAATCCAATTTTAAAATAATTATGTTATTTTTTTCAGCTTATTTTTGGAATTATGTGTCGTGTGATGACACAAGCTATGAAGCAACAAGAAAACAACACCTGCCCTCATTTGTGGTGCCTGAGGATGATCCTGATTTGGAAGAAGACGAAATTGAGGAAGAAACTGAGTCTCCAACAGGTGACCAGGATAAGGAAGCCCCTGTATATCCCGGGGTACCAATTACTATCTGGGAAAGCATCACATCAATATCTGGGAAAGCATCACATCAATAATGACATTTGTCGGGTCTGAAAACATCAGTGGGTTAGGTGTTGGTCGTTTGCTTTCACTCATCGATTTCCATCTGAAACAAGCAAACAAGTTGCCCAAAAGCCAATATGCTGTATTTAAGCTGTTAGAAGATGTGAAGGAGCCCGTCATTATCCATTACTTTTGCAGTATGTGTTATAAAACCCGCAAGAGTCTGAATGATCTTTGTGATTCCTGTACTGATTAAAGTCGCTCTGTGGACTACTTTATCACGTTTTCATTAGCTTCACAAGTTCGAAAAATGTTTAAGAGACCTGACTTTGTTCAAAATCTAAGATACAATCAATCAAGAGTGAAAAGTTGTGACAGCAATATAGAAGACTTGCTTGATGGCGAGTTGTACAAAGCAGCAGTAAGTCTGGGATTAACAATCAATGGCATTACATTCATGTTTAATACAGATGGAATCCCAGTTTTCAAATCCAATTCTTACTCTTTATGGCCATTTTACCTTGTTACCCTTGAATTACCGCCTGAAAAACGGTTTTTAAGTGAAAACTTTATTATTGGAGGAATTTGGGGCAGTACAGTGAAGCCTCACCCTAACGTGTTCTTAGTGCCAATCTACAAAGAACTTGCTATTTTGAAAAATGGCATTGATGTAGAAGTTCACGGTGAAGAAGAAAAACAGAAGATCACTTGCTCAGTACTTTGTGGATCTTGTGATGCACCTGCGACCTCTACATTTCTCAACATGAAATCACATGCTGGTTTCTTTTCTTGTCCTGTTTGCCTAGCTAAAGGAGAAAAGCCTGGTGATGCAGTGATTTTCCCATATGAAGATGTCCCGCTACGAAATATGCATGACTATCAAGAACATGTTAAGTTAGATGTGCAACATAAGGTGGTTCTCTACAAAGTAACTATAAATGAAGAACGCTTCTGTGGCATCAAGGGACCAACAGTCTTATCCCATATTTTAGATAATTTGTTTGCTTCTATGGCACTTGATTCTATGCATTGTTTATACCTTGGAGTGATGCGTCAAATGTTGCGACTGTGGTTTGTTCATGGTAAATACAAAGAAAAAGCAAATCAAGTTAGCCTGAAACTGTTAGAATTGGCTCCTCCAGATTATTTACAAAGAAAACCTCAGCCAATTGACAAACCTGTGCATTGGAAAGCCTCAGAATTCAGATCATTTTTATTTAATTTATCAATTGTGCTTCTTGAAGATGTGCTGGATGCTGATGATCATGACCATTTCTCCTTGTTTGTAAAAGGTGTTTCCCTTTTGAACTCATCAAGCATCAGTGAGTTAGATCGAAACGAAGCAAATATGCTTCTCACTCAGTTTGTATCTATGTTTGAAGCTCTCTATGGTAAGGAAAACATGACACAATTTGCATATGTGTCTTCATCTTGCTTTATATGTATTAATGCTTGGGCCCCTATGGGCCATATCCTGCTTCAAGTTCGAGGACATCAATGGGCGGATTTTATGCCTCATTCATGGAACTCGATGTGTTGGGTTACAAATTTATAAGAACATCGGCATTATTACCCATCTGCCAATCATGATACAAAGCCTTAAAGAGGGTCCAGTTAAGGAGTACTGTAAACATATCAAAACCAAACATCGTTTGAAAAGAACTGATCAAATTTGTATGGGTGTGAATTGTGTTGGTCATTTTTCTGATCTAACTGTTGAAACTGCATGGGTTGCAGGAATCTTGAGAAAACAACCTTTTCGACAATCTGGATCTAAAATCCAACTGTTTCAAAGATAAGAGAAAATAAAAATATTGTTTATATCATCGACTTACAAGGCAAGCAGCAGAGTTTCATCATATGTCAGATATAAAGAAAATAATGTCTGTAAACATGGGAACATTGTGTGGTTTGTTTAAGTGCTATGTAACTGCTATGATGAATGTTCTTGTCAATCAAAATATTTAGCTGTAATTAAACCTGTGCCGACTCTGCCTTATCAAACCAAATCTGTTGTTTTTAATCACATTTTTAAATGTGATTCTTCAAACCAGGCAGAGTCGTTTTTTAATTGTGATGTGATAGCAGTACATGATTTAGAATATGTTTTGTTTAAAATTGGACGCCCTCCTAACATGTTTTTAGTAGAGCCTCTAAATAGGTTTGAGTTCACTGGTTTTTGGACATACGGGCTTAAGTCCACGACCTCTAATTTTTCAGGAGGTGGTTTTTTTATCACTACTTTGAAACTAACACATATTTTCAAAATTCCTTTCTACTGGTTAAATCAAATGATGTAACAAATCAAGACATATAATTACTTTTTACCTAAGAAGGGTCCTTCCAAGAAATACCAGGACTTACGTTCTTAAGTACAGTGATTCTAATCTGACAAAATAACGCAAGTCCACTGTAAGCTCACTTAACAACGTAAGTCCATGGTGTCGATCTGATCCAAGGAGCTTAAGTCCACTGAGGTCTGACAAAGGGACGCAAGTCCAAGAGCTTGATCAGACTAAAAGGACGCAAGTCCACTGCTGTCTGACTTACGAACGTATGTCTAAAAACCTTGATGGACTTACGTTTATAGGTCAGATCAAGCAAAAGGACATGCGTCGATACATCAGACAACTATGGACTTGCGTTCTTTAGTACAAGTCCATTTAAAAAGCCGCACAACCCTATTGGTAACCTTTCTTATAGTAGGTTGAATTAATAATTTCCAAGTTCAACATCTAATAAATTGGTTTAGTGTTGTCAACACCATTATCTTTCTCATGGCAACCTAGCTTGCAAGCAATACAAAACAAGAGCCTCCTGTTAGTTAACCATGAGAAAGATAAGAAAGTTGGCAACATTAAACCAATTAATTAGATGTTGAACTTGGAAATTATTAATTCAACCTATAATAAAAAAGGTTACTAATAGGTGCGGCTTTTTAAATGGATTTGTACTAAAGACATAGTACTAAAGAACGCAAGTCCATAGTGGTCTAATGTATCGACGCAAGTCCTTTTGCTT
This sequence comes from Stenchaetothrips biformis, assembly GCA_030522485.1. Classification (NCBI taxonomy): domain Eukaryota; kingdom Metazoa; phylum Arthropoda; class Insecta; order Thysanoptera; family Thripidae; genus Stenchaetothrips; species Stenchaetothrips biformis. The sequence continues at coordinate 2,789,254 of CM060096.1, forward strand.
GATCGGACCTATAGACGTAAGTCCATCCAGGTTTTTGGACATGCGTTCATAAGTCAGACCGCAGTGGACTTGCGTCCTTTTGGTCTGATCAAGCTATTGGACTTGCGTCCCTTGGTCAGACCTCAGTGGACTTAAGCTCCTTGGATCAGATCGACACCATGGACTTACGTTGTTAAGTGAGCTTACAATGGACTTGCACTCTTTTGTCCGAATGTGTTTGGACTTGCGTTGTTTGGTACACTGTTGTATCTCAGAAACTATCACGGATATTTGACCCCCGCTTTTACCAGCTCATTCAGTGTGCCGTCCTGGTTCTTGCTATGCTAACGTGTATTCATCAAAATTGTGGACTTAAGCCCGTATGTCCGAAAACCAGTGAGTTGGAGTAGGGCACCTTTTGAATGCACATTACTTTGTTATTTTTGTGTTGTTATTAAGACTTTACAAGGAATGTTACTTATCTCTTATTTACATTGGATGCTCAATATGAATTTGTGGTACTAGTCAATTTTTGTATGCACATTATTTTTTTATTTATAACATCAGAATGACCGGCCACCTGCCAAGTGCTCTGTGGCTGCAGTGATTTAGCTGCCTTGCAATAAAATGACATGTGACACAATTTTTCCACGTTTTCTTTGAACGCCATCCCTTTCCTTTGCACAGCACAACCATCATTTGATGTGAGACAGTCCCCCAGCGGCCAATAAACCCTAACAATAAAAGCCGAGGCGAAGGGAAAGAAGGGACGAGGATCGGCCTGATTTGAATAGTGGCGCTAAAACGCGGCCCGCAGCGCGCATGCGCCAAATGACCGGGACCAATCTGGCAACGTTGCGCTCCACGTCCTCTGCATTTGTAGTAAATTTGTCTTTTTTTGGCCGTTAATTGGGTCTATTAACGGCCAAAAAACGACAAATTTACGCGGTGCTTTACGACGAACGCATTTATCGTAAGCTTGTCGTTATTTTGCCGTTAAATTTAGTCGTAGATTTGTCGTTAATCTGCCGTTTTCTTCCCGTGCAAATAAAGACAAAATTACTACTTATTTACAGACTTGGTTTCCACACGGGTAGGTGGGGCGGGGCCAGGCGGGGGCGGGGCGGGGCCGGGCGGAGCGGTTGGGGCCGGAAGGGGCGGGGCGGGGCGCCGAGTTTGAATTTAATCGGACGCTTTTGTTACAGACACTGATGAGATCAATTCCGCTGACTCTGATTTCACTCCTGATCCTGATCTAGTAGATGACAAGAAGGTCTGTGCCCGAGCGACAACACCTGTCGCCAGTTCCCAGTTGTTAGGGTACCTGGACAAGGGTGGTTCCAGCACACGGTCCGCTTTTCGCACAGTAGCGTCGGTCGTTTCCGCGGTTGACCTGCCTATCAAAGAGGCAAAGAGCAGCCGAACCACTTTGTGGAGGAAGAGGACAGAGGACCGCATTGCCAGAGTACGAACCATCAGGGAAAACTTTAAAAACCACAATGGCAAAGTCCTCACGGCGCACTGGGACGGCATTAAAGTTGCACCGCTGAAGGGTGGCAGTCGCCGAAAACTAGAGGAACGGCTTCCTGCACGGAAAAAAATATCTTTGTTAATACAGCTTAACATTTGTTGTCAGAACTAAGGTGTTAGCTGAAAACGCGCCACCTACTGTTCTTAGCTGCGACAGTAAGTTTTTTAGCTACAATTGATAACCCTCATTGCTGTGGTCTCAAACTTAAAATTTGCTAATGCAGACAGTTGGAGATTTAGCAGTAAGAACCATGATGCTTTTGCTACCGCAGCTGATTTTGTGTGCCGCGACAGCGAGTCTAACGTTTGCTGGCCCAGCGTGGGGATCTTAGCTGGGACAACGAATGGGTCAGCTGTGCGCACTGATCTGGCGAAGCTTCACTTCAAATGCGATCAAAGTTGCTAAGTATTTTTTTCGTCCCTCCGCCCGGAAAGACATTGGGGCAGGCCTCGCCTTCCTGACATCTGCTTTCGTGGCTCACTGCCTCCGAGCGAGACTCTCAATCAGAAGACCCGGGTTCTATTCCCGTCTCAGTATTTTTCTGAAGGTAAAAAAATATTAGCGTTCGTAACTTAGGGATTAGCTGCCACAACAAATGTGGTTGGCTGTCGCGACCAAGCATGATTGCTGACACAGCTGGTAATTTTTTAGTTACTACGACTGCTAATTCTTAGCTGGCCCGAGATCAGCTTATGCATTAGCTGTCACAACTGAGGTATTTTTTTCCGTGTGTCATTGCCACTGGTAAGTGAATAAAATTTATGTAAAATATAATGACGAATATACGTTATAATAACTTCTCTCTTATTTTAGGGCTCGGTGTCAAACAGCTCTTAGGCGCTCCCGTGCTCCCCTCTGGTTCCGGACAGGACACTGCAGGGGCGGTTCTGGGCTGCCTGAACCAGTGGGAATGCGCGAAGGACATCGCCGCCGAGTCCACGGACACGACATCTAACAACACAGGCTACAACACCGGCGCTGCAGGGATAGTGGAAAGGACACTTAGAGGGAGCTAATTTATTCAGCGTGTCGCCACCATGAACTGGAGCTGATCGTCAAGGGGCTTTTCGACCAAATGATCGAGAAGTTCACGAGTCCTGACCTTGGTGTGCTGTGCAAGCAGCTCCAGGACAAGTGGGACGGCATGGACAAGACCGCCTTCAAGCCTGCCACGGAGCACCCCGACTTCATGCAGTTTCTGGCAGAGCGCCGTGACGATATACTGCCATTTGTCAACGAGAACCTGCACTTTTTAAACATTTTTTAAATAATTACTCATATCTCTCCCTTCCCCCCTTATCCCACTAACAAATATATATATTTTTTTTTTCAGGAACAACATTCTAGGGCCGACTACAGATTTTTGCTTAAATTATGTGCTATATTTTAAGGTGAGAACCCATTTCAGCCGGAAGTGGTCAAATTGAGGCCTCCCATAGCCGTTTCATCGGCACGGTTTATGGGTAGGATAACCTATTGTCTGACAATTCACATGTTGGACAGGGTGCGAGCGGCGAGCGAAAGGCGCAGCATGGTGCGGGCCGGTGCAGCCGGCAAGTAGGGCTACGCGAACGCACTATACCAGCTCCCGCCTGGCTGGCGCCACTGTTTCCCGCGCCCAGTTCAAACGAGTCAGTCGCCGCTCGGAACCTTCCACTCGCATTTTCGGCGTGATGATGGAAAATGTTACGAACAGACCCAGGATGGTTTGATACTATAAGGGTCCCGCTACCTTCTCGCGTTGTCGGCGTTTCGAAACCTTTCACGGTATTCGCGCGACAGCAAAATGACGTACACACAAAATCTATGTGTGTACTCAGTACACACTTCTAGGTGCGTGCTTACAAGCATGCACTTCGAGGTGTGTACTTGCTCACACCCTAGGTAGCAACCACTTACCGGGGCGTGGTCCCTGGCGACACCGTCCAGGCACAGGAGGGCCGAAATCATGCGGCACCTGTTTGGCGCGAAAACTGACAAAAATCTTTCATCGCGAGGCGCCTATGGTTCCGCTTCGGAGCGTCTGAATGTCGCAGATAGCGTAAGTCATTGTGCTGAGACGATGTGGACTGGTCAGCGTCTGAATGAAGAATGATGCTCCTGCTGGTGTGCCGCCTGGATTTATACCCTGCGGCCGGCAGCATCGCCGCGACACGAGCGCCACCGCACGGCAGGAACACGAAGTTGCCGGTGAAAAAGGCGTCTTCACCCAGTGGGTTTCGAACCCGTGCCTCCCGCACACACACTAACCCACTGGGCTACTGAGCCGAGCTTACAGAGCGAGTGTACGGTGCGAGTTTTGATCTGTGAGCGCCGAGCGCGGAGCCAAACGCTGAGCCGAGCCGAGCCGAGCGGAGCCAAGGCCAAGTAGCGCCGAGCCGAGCCGAGTGTGCCGCCCCTCACCTCCCCGCGTCAGGTACGCCGGTACGCCCCCTCCCCCTTTCTCCGTGACCGGCCTCAACACACGTTGTCCCTTTAATTTCCCGCATGCTGACGAGTGTCGGGTATCATTTTCCCGGCTGAAATATTTTTCTAGAATTACTGGCAATACTCCCCTCATGCTGTCATATCGTATTTAAAACTGTCAGAGAGAAACTAACCGTTGGTCCAGTTCCCCATCCCCCAAACCTCCCCTCTCGCCCTCCTCCCGCCCCGCTTCCTTCGCGCCTTGTCGTATCCAAATGAGCGAAACACCTGTTGTCAACCCGTCGAGACGATGTCAAGTGACAAGAAATAATATTTGAGGATTTTTGACACCCTACTTTCATTCTTATTCGTCGGGAGATCATAAATAATTTGATTTTCGGCCGAGCGTTAGAACGACCGCTGCGCCCTCAGGTGGCAGGGCCGGACTGGGGGCATTTGGCCCCGTCGGGAAATTCGGCCGGTGGCCCCCTCCAGGGCCGTAGCCGTCTCCTCGCGTCAGGAGGGGGCAAAATTTTTTCTGCAGTGAGGGTTGCCTACATATCAGGGGGTTTTCGGTTGTTAACACACGATTGAATCTATTTAAATGGCGGTGAACGTTAATTGTTTGCGAGCGAAGCGAGCTGAGAAAATTTGCGGGTCTTGAGGTTATTTGGCGGTAACGTTGGGTGCGAGTGAAGCGAGCTGAGAAAATTTGCGGTTTTAAAGGGTAAGGGTGGCTAACATAATTTAATTTGTTTGCGAGCGAAGCGAGCTGAGAAAATTTGTAGGTCTGAGGGTTATCTAGGATGGTCAGCGTTTGTCTCCGAGCTGAGAAAATTTGTGGTTCTTAGGGCTATTTAGGTTGGCAAATGTAAATTGTTTGCGAGCGAAGCGAGCTGAGGAAATTTGCAGTTTTTTGGGGATATCTATGACCCTTTTTAACGATATACTCGCGCATTTCTGTGTCTACATTGATTGCATTCAGCCACCTTTTCCAAATTTCTTGCCCCCGGGCCCCTCCGCACTGTGCGGAATCAGTCTACTGGCCTGCCCGTGGACCCGGTGCCTGGCCCACGGTCCGTAGGCCACGGTTCGCGTGGCCCCGTCAAGTGGCCCCTGGCCCGTGGTCCACGCATCGCGTGGCCCCGTCATGTGGCCCCTGGCCCGTGGCTGGCCCGTGGCCCCGTCGGGGATTTCCGTTTCCCGACCCGCCCAGTCCGGCCCTGTCAGGTGGCCGAAAGTGGTAGCTACCCTTCCGCCCCGGTCCAAACACGTCAGTTGCTGTCCAGACGTTCAGCGAGCCTGGTTCGTTAGTGTTGCAAAATATCCTCACGATGGCCGACGATTTTGTACCAGATTACGAAATCTCTTCCAGTGAAGAGGTGACAGAAGAAGCAATTAGCATGGAGGCATCATATGCCATCTTTATTGAGGTGAGTGGAAAATCTGTGAGCATGTGTGAGTGTGTGAACGTTGTGCCACGCTCCGCCGCATGGCGTGGCGTGCCTTGTCACATGTCGGCGGGGCCCTCGGCTTGCCCTGCCCTTGTCTGTTTTGCTAGAAATGAGTATTTAATCGTGACATGATTCGAGTCATTGGTCCCGTGAAGTCAGTGCAATACCGTCCTTGTGTCTGTGGTCGTGTTTTTTGCTGATGTCAGCATACGTCGCGTCGGCGTCGGTTTGTCTGTCCGGCTGTCTGAATCCTTGCTGCCGTGTGTGTCTTCTAGTGCGTGCCGTGCTAAATTTACGTGTTTTTGAACCGTCGTTGCAAGCCCCGGCGGCCCTGCCGCGACAGCCGTACCGGCCGGCCCAATGGCCCCCGCCGTGCCACCCAACATGATTTAACCTGTCCGCGCGGGTGCGTGAGTGTGTTGCTGTGCGAGCCGAAGTCTTTCCACGCTTTCGTAGCGTCATAATCACTTGATTCACTTCGATCTCGTTGTCTGTTTATCGTTTTCGAGTTTGGTTTCCATCGCGAGTCGCTTCAAAGAGCTGTGCCGCCGCGCCACGAGCGCAGACAGGGCGAGAGGGGAGCGGGGAGGGGAGACGGGTTTTACCGCGCGGCGACGCGCGCTACGCGCACGGGGTATCGATGCGGCGTTTTTCGGTTTTGGTGTCGCGCGGAGTATTCCCACGATATGTTTTCACAAATGTTTGATTTTTTGGTTTCAGACATCAACACAATGGCCAGGGGCACCGCCCCTCACGGGCCGAGGAGAATATCTCCTATTCTTACTCCAGAGGAGGAGCAGGAGGCCGCACGGCTGGCCGTTTCAGCAGCCCTAGAGGCAGCTCAAGAAGCACCGCCAGAAGCACCTCAAGAGGAGGCCACACGTATGGCCGTGGCAGCAGCCCCTGAAGCAGCTCAAGAAGCACCGCCAGAAGCACCTCAGGCTGAAGAATCTGATGATCCCACCGTGAGGCGTCGCACACGGCCTGCAGCGTCTGCTCAGGTGTTCCCTGTAAGTCCAATTTTAGTTGAATTTTCTTTAAAATTCAATTTTGCCAAAGTTTGTTTTCTTTGAAATGATGATGACTTTTTTTTTAGGCTCAAAACTGTAGAGTGATGAAAGAAATACATTTCAACCCTCAGGCTTCTTCATCGGCAGTTCCCTATTTTCCTCCTAGAATGAGACGATTTGAAGAGGAGCGGGAGAGACCTAAGGAAACCAAAGTAAGTGATTTGTGAATTTGAAGTTTTTAAATATTGTTTTCTTTATGAGTAACGATTTTTAAGATGTATTTTTTTAATTTTTTAGTCAGTGTGGGGAAGATTGGGACCCAAAGAGGACGTTCCTGAGCAGTCCAAGGGAAAACTTGCTTCTACTTCGAAAGTGGATTCAACTTCAAAATCCTCAAAATCCTTGCCATTTAGAGCAACTTATGTAGTAAGTACTAAAATATTTCTTGGGGGGTTGGCCGACTGCAAAATTTTATTGCAGTGTTTGATTGGTCTCTGCAAGACCTTCTCAGCGAGGGGTCGGAAGGGGTGTCCAGGAGACCGCCATAGTCGATTAAATCAGAATCTTGAAAATAGAGGGTTGACCGACTAAAAATTTTTATTGCAGTTTTTGATTGGTCTCGGCAAGACCTTCTCAGCGAGGGGTCGGAAGGGGTGTCCAGGAGACCGCCATAGTCGATCAAATCAGGATCTTGAAAATAGGGGGTTAACCGACTAAAAATTTTTATTGCAGTTTTTGATTGGTCTCGGCAAGGCCTATTCAGCGAGGGGTCGGAAGGGGGGTCTAGGAGCCCACCACCTTCAGTTCGTCAAATCGGGATCTTAAATATAGGAGATCGACCGACTAAAATATTTTTATTTCAGTTTTTGATTAGTTTCGGCAAGACCTTTCAACGCGGGGTCGGAAACGGGGTCTAGGAGGCCGCCTTCGTCAGTTCGTGAAACCAGGATCTTGACAATAAGGGGTAAACCGACTAAAAAAATTATTTGAGATTTCAATAGGTCTCTGCAAGACCTTTCCAACAACGAGAAGTCGGAAAGGGGGTTAAGGATCCCACCTCCTCCAGTTCATCAAACCAGGATCTGAAAAATAGGGAATCGACCGACTGAAGTTTTATTTCAATTTTCGGTAAATCTCGACAAGACCTTTTTAACGAGGAGTCGGAAAGGGGATCTAACACATTCGGTACTGCAGTGCCTACATGGCGACCAGGACGCAGAAGGATCTCCGCTGTGAATGGTGCCAGCGCGGCATAAGTCACATTGCCTACGGTAAGGGACATTATGTGTCTTTCTTTCAGTAAACATGTTCTGATAATTTTTTTGTATTGTGGTATAATGTTTCCTTTCAGTAAACATGTTCTGATAATTTTTTTATTTTATTATTCTTATCCGCACAAAGTTTTCCATTTCATTTTTTGCCTGATAAGAAGTTCAAGCTTACTCGTGTGGATCTAACGCAGTTCCATTTTCATTAGTTTGCAACTCAGTTTGTGAGTGAGAGTCAGACTCACATGTTAAATAGGAAGTAAGTGTGCCCCTCTTTATGATTTAGATGAGTGACACTCTTGGAAAATTTAGTTTGACAACATATCTATAAGGGGCAACATAACCCCAAACTGAGTGACTCTGTTCTGGGAGTGTGCCTGTGCCCGAAGCAGCTGCACTGGCAGTAATGACTTGTTGAAGCTGATATTGATTTTCAGTAGAGTTAAGGTACTAGTGAAGCTTGCCTGATAGTGATTTTGATGGATTTTTGAGAAATGTTTGTTTTAATGGGGCATCAACTTTCTCCGGCTCCAAATCAAACGGAAGAAGTGACCAAGTTTTTTCCACTCCATATTCTGGCCTTGTCTCCTTCTGTTTTATGTATTTGACCTAGAACATATTTAGAATTAGGGGAAAAGATGATCTTTTTGCTAAACTGAGTGAAGAATTTAAGAAAAAAAGTTCAGATTTTAGACACTTAGAGATAAAAACTTGGCAAGTCTCTTACATCATAAATATATTATCTGAGCATTCCTTTTTCAGTGAGAGAATGTTTCTCTTATCATGTCACAACCTTTTAAAAATAAAGCTCAGAGAAAACTTATTTGGTTTCCATAATGCATCATAGCTCTTTGTCATAACCTAATATTATATTTTTTGAGAAGTATACTTTTCCTCGCTATGTGAACCGGCCTGCATGCAAACTCCCTGCGCTTTTAAAATCAGACTCATTTCATGATTATTTTTAGGGGTTTTCTTTTTATACTTTTTTTTGTGTTTTCAACTATTTTTTAATTTTTTTAGTATTTTTATTTTTAGGGAAATGAGTATGAGTAACATATGCCTGTCTCATAGAATCATAGATGGCTTCTTTAATGAAATCTTTATGGTAAGACTGTAAATCAAGTCTGATCGAGACAGGAAAGGATGCCAAGGAGCACCTCACAGCACTTGAAATCAGATTGTCTGCATGATCACGAGACAACTGAACAATCGACTGGGGATTTTTGTATCCACTCTTCACACAATAATCTGTGCAGTGTGAAATTAAATGATAAAAATTAGACTTGGCAAGAATAGACATCTCAGTCAAATTCATAAGATGGTACTCCATATTTTCTTTTAAGTTGAAAATCATTTTCCAGCTTGAGAAGGCAAGAAAAATTTTTATGGGTGAGTCGTTTTTCTCCAAGCGTACTGTGATAAAATTGGCATTTTCTTTATTGATAGATAAGGACATGGCACCAAAAGATAAGGGCTCGAGCTGGGATCTATTTTCCAGAGCATTCAAAACGTGCATCTGGACTTCACGAGACATCATCACATTGAGCTCAGCTGGGCTCATTCTGTGATAGAGTCGATTACCATTTTTATTTGTTTCACTTAGAATCAGGACGAAGGGGGCAAAATCGTTGGCTGCATCCAGGCCAACTCGAATGGTTTTTGAACCATTCTTTGTGAGTGCAAAATCCCTTGGGATGCACTGTAAGGGGAATTCTGAGGGACTTGAATTATTTTTTATTTGAACTTGAATGCTTATGACAGTGGGCGTGCTATTGAGACCCAACTCCTCAATGGTCTCTGTGGCCATCATCTGGTCATAAGCCTCATTGCACATCTGGTCTAGTAAGTCTGATCCTGCACTGGTGCTAGAGCTGGAGCTGGAACTGGTTGAGTCTGACAGGTCAGAACTTGATGAGGTGCTTTTGGGGGAGGGGGAGGGGGCGGGGGGGATGTCGAAGTCCATGAGCAGGTCGTCGGGGATGTAGGCCTTGTTGGCCTCCTCGACGGTGGCCTGCACTCTGCAAACTCAACAGTGTACTCAGTACACTCTGTTCAGCGTGTACTCACGAGCACACTCTCAGAGTGTACTCATCTGAGCACACTCTCATCACAGTGTAATCAGATGAGCACACTCCAACGAGAGTGTACTCAGATGAGTACACACCTACAGCTGCATATAATGCCAGGCGTGCTAAGGTGTGTACTCATCTGAGCACACTCTCATCAGAGTGTACTCATCTGAGCACACTCTCATCAGAGTGTACTCGAGTGTACTCATCTGAGTACACTCTCGTTGGAGTGTGCTCATCTGAGTACACTGTGATGAGACTGTGCTCAGATGAGTACACTCTGATGAGTGTGTGCTTGTGAGTACACGCAGAACAGAGTGTACTGAGTACACTGTTAAGTTTGCAGAGCACCTCGCCGCCGCGCACCAGAGGGAATTCGATGATGTCAACGGGCGTCGACGGGGACCTCTGGGGCCGGCGGGGTGGGCAGGGGCGTCGGAAGTACTTTTCGGTGGGGGTTGCGCAAATTTAAAGGTTTGTGCTGTGGGTTGCCTATCCCTCAGGCGGTACCTCGAAAAGCCTGTGTAATTGGCGAGCGAAGCTCAGGACTTAGCCAAAAACCAGGTTTGTTTCGAGAAGTAGCAATGGACATGGGTAAAATGGATCAAGGCTATGCAATTTGTAATATACAAGTCAATTAACAGGTTTTACTTTTTTTTTAAATAAACCAAGTGTAAGACTTCAGCAAAGAAGTGCAAGGTAAAGCTTTGAACTTATGCGTTCATAAAAACATTGAAGGCATTAAAAATAATTTTTTGTACAGAATCTTTATTTTTAAAAAAGGGAAAAATACAGCTAGCGAAGCGAGCTAGGTTCAGGATTTAATTTTAGTTCTTTATTCAGAGTATAGCGCCAGGAGTTCTTGGCGAGCAAAGCGAGCCAAATGGTTTTGATTTTAAAAGGAAAGTGTCAAAACCAGTAAGCAAAGCAAGTTTTAGATCGAATATCTCAACTATTGTTACCCTTTTGACCTTTCTTTGGCGAGTTCTCACTCTTTGTGCATCAAAATAGGGGGTGCTGGGCTCCCCCCAGATTGTTTTGGGGGGTGCTCAGCGCAACCCCTGATCCCCACTTCCGACGCCCCTGGGGGTGGGAGTGAGGAGGGGCATGCTAGGTGCTTGGCGTGCATTCTCCTCTGAGGCCGGGAGCACACTGACTACGCCGGACTTGACGTCACTGAGGGCGCCGCCCCCAGGGGCAGCCAGTGTGTTGGCCACGGCGGGGAGGTCGCTGGATTGGCCGACAGCCTGCGTTATCGCAACGCTGCCGGCGTCACCAGGACTCTCCTCATCAAGGCCCAGGATCTGGCGCTTGGCGCGGGGTTTGAGGCTCAAGCTCTTCTTGGCCACCCGCTTCACGGCTTGCTTAGCAGGCATCATCTTTGTCTTGATAAAGACACTTCATTTTCTTCTGAGCTGGAACTCTTCTTAGGCTGCGACTCTTCTCTCTTCTGCTCGGACTTCTTGACTCTGCGACACTTGACGTAAGACTGTGACGCTCCGGGGATCGGGGGCGGTTTTTATCCTGCCGCGAGGCGACAGTGGCGCCGCCTCACGGCCAAATTCAGAACTATTGAACTGTGCCCGCGCATGCGCACTGCACCGCCTGGAGGGCTGGAGCGCTACCGGCGCGCCGCCTCATGGCCAAATTGGGAACTAGTGCGCTCAAATAAATATGGCCGGCCGCCCCCGGGTCACCACAGTCATACATCGAGCGTCGCAGAGTCAAGAAGTCCGAGCAGAAGAGAGAAGAGTCGCAGCCTAAGAAGAAAATTGTCTTTTTCAAGACAAAGCCAGCACCATGGCTTCGGTCCTGCAGGACATCCTGAAGGAGTGGGAGTACGGGTGCTACTACACCCACGAGCTCCTCGCAGAGGCCTACACCACGGCCCTGCTTGCATTGTTGGAGGCCAGCGTCAAGGACAGGGCCGACCCTCGGGTCGGTCCCTTCCTCGAGGCCGGCTATGAAGCCTACTGCAGCGAGCAGGACGGCTTCGATAGCCAAGTGGAGGCGACCCGCGACATGGCCATGGCCATGCTCGGCGCCGGCAAGCACGGCGTCGACGCCGCAGCCTCGCGCTCCGCCACCCCGCCGCGCTCCGCCCCGGCCCGCCCCTGGAGGCCGTGGACGCCCTCCCCGCCGCGCCCCGCCACTCCTCCACACCGCGCCGCTACGCCGCCAGCCTGCACGCCACCCGCGCAGGAGGGGTTGCCTACCCCGCCGGCGGCCGCCCCGGGGAAACGCGCGCGCAGCCCTTCTCCCGCGCCGGAACCCTCGCCGGAGCAGCCCCAGCAGCCCACACTGGAGGTCTTGCAGTCCCAGGAGCGTCACTTGAAGCGCTTCAACACCACCTTCAGGGAGGAGGTGATGCAGGTGACCGGTCTCGGGGACACGCTTCCCTCAGAGGATCTCATGGTCGAGCTGTTCGACACCGTGCTGGCTCGCCAGAGGGAGGCCCTCGGTGCTCAGAATGCTGACCACGCGGTCCTGGAAATCGAGAACGCGGCCAATGCTGACAACCCCCTGTGGTTCAGCATGCGGCGCGCAGACCACCTCAATGGGCGCGTTAGTCCGGCGGCTAAGGGATTCCACCTTGCAAATAATGACTAGGCGGAAGCAAGCTCCGGGGCTGAGCCAATACCCAATTCTTCGTCCGCCATTACAGGATGCTGGATTTGACTCTTACGGGATAAGTTATTGCTTTGAAAAAGTGCATCAAATCACCAAATCTTCTCTGTTAAAACTGAAGTATTCTCACAGGTGCTTTCCATTTCCTCTCCACGAAACGGTGTTGGTTGTAGCTTCGGAACGGAATATCATTTTTGGCCCGCCCTTCTATTCAAAAAATAGGGGGAGGGCATATGCATTTGCCTTTGTGTCTGTGTGTCGTCGTCGTTGTCGTCGTCTGTGTACAAGGAAGGAGTTGAGCTGGAGTGACCAGATTTGGAGGGTACTTCAGGAGGGCCGTCCGAACAAACAATCCGGTGGTGCAAATCCCGTCCGACCCGCGCAAGGCCTGCAGCAGCTGCATCATGGTTTGCATGGGCGGGAGGGGGATTTCCGCCATTATTGGTGCTAGCAGGGCACATAGGGGTATTTTTGGAATCAGGGCGACGAGACAAGATGAATGGACCTGGTCCCGACCCCATCGGCCGCTTTTACAAGTTGGCCAGATCAGGATCTTCAAAAAAGGGGGTCGACCGACTAAAAAAATTTATTGCAGATTTCGATTGGTCTCAGCAAGACCTTTTCAACGAGGGGTCGGAAAGGGGGTCCAGGAGCCCGACTTCGTCTATTAGTCACATCAGGATCTTGAAAAAAGGGGGTCGACCGACTGAAAATTTTTACTTAAGTTTTCGATAGGTCTTGGCAAGACCTCTTCAACGAGGGGTCGGAAGGGGGGTCCAGGAGCCCGCCTTCATGAGTTATGTGAAAAAGTGCGACGGGCTCGTTTTGCGCTCCTGCTGTGCCTCCATTGCAAGGAGTTGCAGTAGCATGGCAAATATGAGTATTTTCGGAATGAGGGCTAAGAGACAAATGAAATGGGCATATTCTAAGGACAGTTGGAGTAAAAAGTGTAAGGACTTTTGCATATTGTGAATAGAAGGGCGGGCCTAAGTCACGATGGTACATCGATAACTTTGCCTTACCCGCTCACGGGGTGTTTGATGAGAGCGGGCCGAAGGCCCGGGCCTTCGACTGGCCAAGTTGGGTCTGATGCGAGGGCCGAAGGCCCGAGGAAAGGCCGCCGGCAGGCCAAGCTGGGCCGGCCCCCTGTCGAACCGAGTTGCCGGCGCAGCGAAGCGGAGCTGGCAACTCGGTTCGACGGAAGGGCGGGCCCTAGCTTGTTCCAATTGTAGATGCAAAGACCAAGAGACTGATGCCGATGCTTTTAATTTCTACTTCAGAGTAACTCCACTCAAACGTTAACCAATATACACGATTTAGTCGTGTCCCCGTTTCAAACTTTGTGGGTTCAAAACGTGCCACGAGGACCTGTCAGCCATTAAAGGAAAATTGGATACCTAAACAAACACATAAAATATCAGGAAAGTCCAAAACTTTATAAATGCAGCGCGTAAGACGATTATTTTTTTCCAGTGCTAAACTCCATTTTGGCCACCAATTTTTTCAGGAGAAACAGAAGACTTTTCGAAGAACAAAACAAAGTTGCGGATGATGAGAAATTGAAAAAGTATAAGTAAAATTTTCAGAAATACATCACAGTATCAGGTCACTCCGTAGAGGGTTCTTCAACTTATCAATATCCGTTAAAATGGATAACGAAGTCATCTTAACTTAATTTTTCTAAGTGAAGTGGAATTCAAAGACAATACAACTAGAATTATGGTCTGCGTAAAGTGTTTATTACTCTGGTATATTTTTTGGCTTTCTTTTGTGCAACTTAAGTTGTAAAAATAAAGAGGGTTAAGTTGAAGTGATTCTTTTTGCACTAGATTCATAAACATACAGATTGAGTTATCTTGTTGCTAACTTTTTCAACGGAGTCATGCAGACTTTAGTTGATTCCATTTTCCGCTAAATGGGGAGCGTGTAAGGGGCCCAGTTGAGTTATGCCTCTTTTCCATGTGGATTTACTTCTGAATACTAGGAATTGAGACAAATAATTTGGTGTGATAATGCAAACCTAACCAAGGTAAATGGTCCAACCCACCCTTACCTAACGGGGTCGTGACAGATCTTACTCTACTCGCGACAGACCTAACCTAACTAAATGGTCCAACCAACTCTAACCTAACCTAACGGGGTCGCGACAGGTCTTACTCTACTCGCGACAAATCCAACGCTAGCATAACTCACCCTAACCTGAAACTATCCGTAGTATCCCGTAAGGCCTGCTGGCTGAGGTGCAGTTACAGAAGTTGACGCGTTTGCGCCATTGCGCACGGCGGATTATGAATCAAATTGTGACCGGTTTATAAATGAATAAACTCATGGGTGCACCAAAACAGACCATCCAGTTTCCTTCCCCCTCCCCTCCATCCCCACCTCCATGCCCCTTCCCCTCTCGCCCGCGGCCGCTGCTCGCGAACGGCACAGACATCTCCCGATTCAATCTTCCCTCCTGACCAAACTAAATAACATATCAACAAACGGTTTTCTCTGGGTGGAAGCTTGTGAAAAGCCCTACAAACGCCTCGCTTTGACCCCCATCTAAAATGACTTCTTCATTCCAAAAACTTGTCCCGAAGTTCAGAAAACGTTTTTCTTCGTTGTCGAAAAATTTTGAGCTCGCATCTTATTCGGATAGGGTGGCTTTGATTGTCCTTTCTATTTCCTACAACTTTCGTTCAAGACGTTTTTCGAAAATCTCAGCCGTTTACGCATGCGGGGCGTTTTTCGTGCGCGCCGTTAGATGCAAGCCCGCAACGCAGCAGTGCATGGCGGGCCTGCCTGCTTACGGGGGCTCCTTTCTTGCTTTTCTCGCTTTTCTACGTAAATCCAACCCCAATTTCTCAAGAAACATGGGTCCTTGAGTCAATGTGAGTACGCCGCATCGAATGGTGCACACCTCGTTGCGATCGGACGTCTGGAAGGTATTTAAACTTGCGAAAAACGTCCTTGGCTGCAGGGGGCGACGATGCTAGCCCGCCACACAGCCGTGCATGGCGTGTGCCTACCTTCAGGCGATCGGGCCTCTCGAGCCAGCGAGGCAGGTTTGGTGTACTTCTTGCCGCATTTCTTGCACTTCGCAGTTTTATTGTCTTTCTCCTCATCGAACAGACCCCAAACCGCCGATCTTTTCACCATGTTGAAGATGAATCGCAAACACCTATCCAAGACACAAAGAGGCTGCAGGGGTAAACACGGCCGGGTCGACGACAACACAAACACAACAAGACGAAGACGCCCAGCGAGCGGCGGGAGCGCGAGGGGAGGGGAAAGCGGTTGGCTAGGCGCAGGGCACGACGCACAGCTCCACTGCGTCCCCCCCCCCCTCCCCGGCCGGGCCCTAGCCTCCCGAGCGAGCCACGAGTTGTCCCGAGCCCGAGCGGGCCAGTCTCGGCTCGGCCGGCAGTCGAGTCGAGCCGCGGCCGCCGCAACCGGTGTCAGAAGAACGAAGTATTAGTCTATTTGGCTTTTATTTTGACTATTTAATGCATGTTTTTAAAAACCGATTAATCGGTCCGTTTAATCGATTAAATTAAAAGAAGGTATCGACGACGCTTAATCGATTTGCGGAAAGATTTTCATCGATTAATCTTTTGTCAGTTTGCCCATCCCTACCAGCGAGCCGCTATGCTACCCCCACCACCGCCCGACCTAGCGGAGGGCTTCGCCCGTTGGTTTTCCGATTCCGATGCAGATGCAGTCAGGCTCATCAATTAAGCAATGAAACTTGGAACGTAGGCTCTTTAGACCCTATTGAACACTTAAAGAAGTGGTGCCCTAGTGGTACCCTCCACAGACACCCCCTGTACCCCCCATAAAACACAATATTACACCAAAAGACAGGAAAATTGTAACTTTTGAACGAAGCCACGTAGAGACTTGCGGTTTGCGCCAAAATGTGCGTAACTAGTCACCAAAAATCAGTTTTGACCTCCATACTACTCTACAGTGCCCCAGGGGGGCTCTGGGACGCCCCAAAGGGGGCTCACTTTCCTTGAAACGCAGAATACTTTGTGCTTGCTTGCAATGCGTTGTGCTCCCCAACTCTGATTGTAATTTCGATGTTAAGTGATCTCAAAGTGTGTCCATGCCCCAGGGGACCCCCTTTGGGGCTCATGGGGCCCACACCTACACTCACAATGATTTTCTATCCGGTTTGTATCAGCAGAATTCGCTTGAGACATTGTCCCGACATAGAGAAACGATTATGTACAGGTACCTACTGTGACGCGGTGTAAAGTACCCCGTTTGGGGTACTCCAGGGCCCCCTGTGCACTATGATCTAGAATCCCGAAAACGCGGAAAAAATTCAGAAAAACGAAAGTGGTCTGATTTGGCTCCCGCGTGGCTTAAACTATCCTCTAATGCCCATCTGACAAGAATTAAGTCAAGAAACACCTCGGTTGGCCACCTCTGACTATTAGGAGGCCGCCAAAGTCGATGAATTTGTCAAGCTTGACTAGACGTTTGTGACGATCTTCGTTGGAGGTTTAGTCCGTCCTCGATTTCTCCGGAAAGGCGAGTCTGAACCCTCAAACCCTATATATAATTTTAAAGGTCTTTTTTCAGTCTTTCTTTGGCACTATTGGAAGTTTTTTTTGTGCCACTCTAGGATTAATGGCAAAGCCGGAAAACTTGTTCACACAATTTGGCAAAATTAGTAAAATTCGAATTTTTGCGAGAGCCGGAATCAAAATGGCCGGGTTTGGCCGGGTTCTGGTGGGCGGTTTCTAGTAGTCCAGGTACCCTAGTTTGATAATCTATCGGCAAATGCTGCGACCACCTGCGAACCCGGGATTTTATAGCCCTCAAACATGGGTGGTTTTTAAGCTTTTTAAAGACAAAATTCTGTCTGTGCCTGCTTTTCCTCACACACGGTCACATAGGCATATGGAAAGAACGGGCTTGAAAAGTGCTACCAAGGACTTATATTTACTCTTGGCCCATACCGGAAGTGAACTCAAAATCACCGGAAGTTGTCTCAAAATTACCCGAAGTGGGCTCAAAATCGCCGGAAATAGACAGAAAAACACCGAGATTAAGAAACGTGATACCGAGTATGAAGTCAGGGACATCAGAAGTGAGTCTGCACGGTGCAAACGAAGACTGGTTGCAACGTTTTACATTCTGTTTGCATTGTGCAGAGCAGAGATCCCCCAAGTGATGTATGGTATCAAGGGAAAAGCGGCTCATACTAGTCTCAGCCTCACAAGAAGCAGTTTAGAAGAAATGGAAAGGAAGAACTCAGTTTAGTTCCAAAAATAAATTGAGGCATATGCCTGTTATAATATTGATTATTTTGCTTTCTGCGTTTTGTTACGTTTTAAAAATTTTGTTTCGCACAATTTGTTTTTGTACATTTTCTGTAAAAATTGTTTTTGTACATTTGATTTGTTTTGAACATTTTGTTCTGTACGATTTGTTTTTGTGCATTTTTTGTACATTTTGTTTTGTTCATTTTGTTTCGTTTTATACATTGAATCAAATTTAACTGGTTTCAGTAAACCGTGTAAGATGCAAATCTTTCATTAAAAAAAAACTGAATGGCAGGGTAAATCCGCTTCACCTTTGTGTTTTTTCTTTCACACCCGTCTTTCTCTTTAAACAGTAAAGGTCCCAGACCTTGAACCTAGTGCTAGAAGCTCTGTACCCGACCTCAATTATCTCATACAGCAATATTTTAGCAACCTTTAGTCTTTTTAAGCTTTTCTTGCAGTTTTCTTCAGAAGTACGTAACCATAGCTCAAAACTAATGTCAGATTCGGATTCCCCGACCCAAAATTACTACTAGGGGGAGATTTCAAGGCCGTGGGAATTTTTTCCGCGTTTCCGAGATTCTAGATCATAGTGCGGTGTACTCATGAGTCCCTTAATGGCGCACCTGAAAGCCTACCCGAAGGGAATAAACCATCCCTTTGAAAAAAAGTTGTCAAAATGTGGTCAAATAAACGGTCGACAAAGGGCACTAAAAATTCGTTTTGGACAAAATTTACGCAGAAGCAGTGTCACTGGCCGAGTAAGCCTACCCCTTTAACACCCAAACAGGGTAACTTGTGATCGGGTGGTCGCAGAGCGACGGGGCCGACGCGGGTGGGGCGGTGGGTGAAACATAAGGGCATGGCACTGGCGCTCATGTGCCCGTGTTCTCCCGTTTTGACACCCAAAGGTGGGAAAAACCTTGTTTTCTAAACACGATTTGAAGGTAAGTTCGACATCACCTGCCATCTTCGGTCGGTTAATTTATTGATCCAAAGCGATTCAGAGAAGATCAACTTTGTTCCTTTGAGGGACCAGAAGAGCATAGTCGTGCACTGACTCCTTCAGGTATCTACAGTGACGCGGGTGAAAGTACCCCTGTGGGGTCAAACTTCTTAACACTCTCATTCTTATGTGGACTTTTCATTTTATTGCTTTAAAATTTTTTTGAGCAGACGTAAATTGTACTATTTTCTCATTACCTATGCACAATTTTGATCGTTTTAAGGTAAAATTGTCAATAGATTATGTAGAAATCAAAAAGTACATTGCAATTGATTAAAAGTCAGGTTTAATAGACTAAATACCCTTCATAATGAACAAAAACGTGACAAGCAAAAGAGAAACTTACATATTACGTTTGCACAAAAAGCTTTTTGGCAAGAGATAAAAAGTCAATACGAGTCTGTGAGTGAACCAGACAAAAAGAAAAGCACCTAGCCGGAGACCCTCTCAGATCTGGCTCCAACCCGGTTTTTTTTTGGTTCATCTAATGAATACTGATTTTCTTAACACAAATTGGGCCGGATCCAACACCGATTGTGAATTTAGTAGGGGTGCAAAACCTCTAAAAAGGACTGTTTTCGAGGGTTTTGGGCTTTTTTGGATCTCGGAACCTGCGGACCAAGTTACTGCCAAAATAGGTGTTCTTCAAGAAAAGGGTGCGCTCTTTCGAATGCCGGGTCACACGAGGCTCTACAAGATAGGGTTCGGTCAGTACTGGGTCTCAAAGTAGCTCAATTTCACTATTTTCACTAAAAATCAGGGCATATCAGGGTCGCTCGAAGTAGACCGTCGACGTTTTCGGCCCTTTTTAGCTTCAATGTTACCTCCCCATAGGTGAAGAGCCCCACAAAATTTCGGCCGTCTTTGTCAGTTGTTCTAGGCACTGTGAGCACTTAGAGTTTTAGGTCAGGTTGTCACTGGGCTTAGGTGGTTAAGTGTCCAGAAAAAATGTTGGTTTTTTAACTACGCTATCTTATTTTAATCAGCACCTATTCAAACGTCTTCATAACATGGTTTCTAAAAACATATGTCCGGGTCACAAGACAACACTTCGTCCATCATTTGCAACCACCTCCTCATCGTGGCCCACAACGCCTTGAGCGGCGGGCGTACCAGCGCACTTCGTTGGTACCACAAAGCTGATGTGGAGCGGGGGGGAGACCATTAAGCTCGCAGACATTATAAGTGAGTATCCGGCAGTGATGAAGGGTGGGATTTTTACTCATGGACACCCTGTCATTCACATGGAGGGCGACCCTGCCATGCCGCCCCTGGACCAGTGGAACGGGGTGGTCAAGTGCACGGTGCTGCCGCCGCGTGACCTGTTCCTGCCCGTCCTGCCATTCAAGGCGCAAGGAAAATTGATGTTTCCTCTGTGTCGCACTTGTGTGGAAACAGGCGGGCAGGAGCTGTGCCAGCACAGCGCCGAACAGCGGCAGCTGACGGACACGTGGTGCGCCCCCGAGCTCCAGATGGCCGTGGAGAAGGGCTACCAGTTCCTGACGGTGCACGAGCTGTACCAGTAGTAAACACAAGAGATCTTGGGATCCTTGGTGAACCGTCTGAAAACTTGTATAGACTCATGTCTTACTCTGCCAAAAATGGGGTAGGTCCTTCTTCAGGGTTTGATTGACACTGATTAAATCTTATCTTATCTGAAAATGAGCCAACTTTAAACCTATACAAAGATACTTTTGATGGCCTGGTCAGACCAGTCCGATAAAGGATCTAGGGCAATACCAGGGAAGGCTCTTATTCGTTTTCAAATGTCGTTGTTGCTGTTGTTTGATAACACTGATCTGCAGTTTCTTATTTTTTTTGAACTATGGTCTTTTGATTTCATTATTAGTTTGCATGTTTAATAGAAGTCATTGTGTTGTACTGTATGTACTTAGTGGCAACCATTTCTTCTACTGCGTTGCATCAAACATCTGTCATTTATAAATAATGGCATGTTGTCTGCCCATTCTGTTTTGTTGCTCTTTTCTCCACATTGTTTCAGCTGACATTATCCCTGTAACAGTCTTTGATGCAAAGCATATACTTCTTCACTTGGTCAGGAGTTGCTAGCCGAGTGCCATCAAAGCCCACCTTACTTATTTTAATATTTAGTTTCAATGCAATGGTTTGTCTTATAAGTGGGGAATTTAAGTCTTGTACTTGTGTCTGGACTTACCAAATCTGTTGCAACTATTGTTTCACTAACGGGAAGCTGACAATAGCACAAACGAGGCTCTGATCTTAAGTATTTCCTGAGTGTGTCGTCCTTGCAGCTGATGTGACATAATTTTGTTTGCGATTGATTTTGTTGCAGTGCTCTCATTATGCTGCCAATGCAGGAGTGTGTTTGTGTCCCATGAATTACCTCTCTTCAAGATTCCAACCCACTGGCAGCAAGATCCGTACTGTGGAAGAGAGCTGCTTACACTGGTTGGCCAACGACCTCCCTCCTATCCAGCAACTAAACCGCCAGCCTCTGGATTTTGTTCTGTTTTTTAACAGCCTGGGGCTCCCTCTTATACAGGTTAAAAGTTTATCCCTTTATTATTGTGATTCCTCCCCTTACTGGAGTAAATTGTCTGTCCATCTAATTTCTTCTCTCCATCTTGCAGTCCCAGTGGCTCTCAGACTTGGACTTACTCCGAAGAACTCTGTTTCTCTCCGGCCTCCTCAACCAGTATCCCCATCCTCTGGATCCACTTTTTCTGCAGTGCCTCAAGAAACTGGAGTGCTACAAATCCAATTGGACGACGTCAGTTGGATAGTAATTGTATTTTATTCTTGTGCACCTTTGACTAAGCATATCTAAACAAGTGTGGTCTCATGATTCGAGACTTCTGTAACTATTGTAAAAGACGGGATTAATAATCAATAAAATTTGTATAAGTAAACATTTATTTAGGTCAATCAACCTTGTAATTTAAATCTCTTTTAGAGATTCATCATTGACATTGTTATACTAACAAGTTTAAAAACAGAAAGCTCGAAGTAATCAAAGCCACAACCTAAATATTACGAGACAAATGAAAGTAAAAACAGATTTCAAAATAAAAATCTCAAACGAATTCTAGTAATCAGACAGTTTAAGTTCTACACATTAATTGAAAGGTCCATGTAAAACTAATTATTTGAAAGTAGAAGTAATAAAAAAAACATCAATAGCAAACAGGCTGCATGTCAGCAATGCAAATCAGTCATCAGAAAAAAAACTGGCTCTTCTTCACTTAGTTGCCCCTGATGATAGTAAATTGGGCCCTCGTAAAAGTCATGTTACACAGCGGGCTGGCACACATTCCATTCACCCTGTCCACACACACATTGCACATCAAGGGGCCACAGGGGATGACTCCGGTGGCGGGCACTCCACACACAATGCAATCACGCGTATTTCCAGTAGCTGGTGTAGGAGGAGGTGAGGCTGCGAGGAAAGATGGTGGCGCTGCTCT
This sequence comes from Stenchaetothrips biformis, assembly GCA_030522485.1. Classification (NCBI taxonomy): domain Eukaryota; kingdom Metazoa; phylum Arthropoda; class Insecta; order Thysanoptera; family Thripidae; genus Stenchaetothrips; species Stenchaetothrips biformis. The sequence continues at coordinate 2,811,315 of CM060096.1, forward strand.
GCCGGGGCCAGCACCCGCTGCTGCAGCTGCCGCTGCCATCATCCTGTTTGCAATTGTCTGGGGCCCTGGTGGCCTTCCTCGGCCTCGCAAGGCAGGCGGTGGAGGGATCATCCGCCCCTGCATTGCTTCCCATGGAGTGAGTCTCGGGGTTCCAGGATCTGTAAACAAAAATAAAGAAATGTCAAGCCCATAGGATTACTGAATTATTAAGGAGTATGCCTCTTCCCATCACTAAAGAGTATCTCATTTTATTAAGAATTAGACAGGTGACATTGAGCATGAAATAGTGAGTAATACAAAATTGTGACGCAGTAAATGACTAAAAAAAGGGAAGCACAAGCATGAAATCAGATAACACAGACCCCTAATATAAATTTCTTTGAAATGATTGTAGGAACTTGGAGTAATCTTGACAATGCATTAAGCGAGCAAACCAGTTGGGTACGATGAAAGAGGCAAGTATTGAAAGCTTACGAAGTTTATTGTCATGAAATAATTCAATTGATTGAACAACAAACCTTAGGGACAAAAATAAACTTGGTTAATTTACTCACATCTTGGCCTAGCAGCGCCCAATGGTGGAGAGGGCATGACTCCTCCATTGGTCCCCATAATTTCTCGTAGCAGCTCTGCTGCATTGTGGTTTACAGTACCTAAAGAACAGGCAAATAAATTAATTAAGCTTAGGACATGCATGTTATTGTTTCTGGTCTTATGCACTGTCGATTTAGAGAATAAATAACAATCATAAAGAGCACACTAAATCAAACATGAATAAGTTATATGAAAACCATGAGAGAATGGAAACAGCCATAACTCGAGACGTCTTGAAAAGATCGGCAAAACCCGAAGGTGGAGAAAACCCAACGCTCTCCAATCGGTCAATGATCGTCCCCATGAAAAATCTTGAAAACTTGTAGATTTTATACTTTGTATATGAATGAAATCAAAACGTCTTATTTGTTTGATTCTTCTTCAATTCAAACAGCAGAGTCCTTGCAAAGCAGCTGGTTTAAATTTGAGACAGTTCTCTTTGCTGGAAAGATGCTGGATGTTTTTTATACTGCAACAGAGGGCTTCCATCACCTCAAATAGACTACCTCATTACGTTTCAAATGATCCAGAATCTTGGGGAAAAGTTTGATCTCCTAACCTAACATTCTCACTAATATTCAAACCTAAATTTTAATATAATCTACTCCTGCAAAAAATGCCAAATGAACACATACGTACTTTCCAGCATTCTTAAAAGACACTAAAAATTAATTTTCAGACTCCCCTTCCACCGCCACCTCATCCAACCATAAAATAAAATCCTCCCGCGCACGCGCCTTCCACACTCTTAAAAAAAATCTTAGTTTAAGAAATAAATATTTCTTAATCAATTTTTACTGAGATAAAGTACGACGAAAATGCACTTTCGGCCACAGAAAAACATAAGCATCGAGGCTGAAGGCCTTCCCCTAGCAAGTATAAAAAAAAATTTCATTGTTTCTGACTTGATCTTTAGGCACAAAGTAGCTTTATGGTTTTGTCCCTGGACTGGGCTTCTCAGCTTGCTTTTTGGTTTCATTAGTATAGCCCTTAAGGCAGGTCTGAAATTTTTAATACGATTTTGATAAGACTTGGCAAAGTGGTGAACGAAGTATGGTGATTTCACTGGTGAAGTATGGCGGAGAGGTATCCGTTGAATTTTGAGCAAATACCAAATTCAAAGTGAGGAGAGGAGTCAAAATAGATCCCTTCCCGTAAAGATCACCCTCGTTGGCTGAGCGAATAGCGAAGCCAGTTACTCCAGTGGGGTTGGTAAGCTTTGACTGTCCGTCTGCGTGCCCGCACTACTCCTCTCGAACGACTCGGCTGATGTGGGTGAAATTTTGCAGGGTAATGAAGTAAGTCCTTGGCTCCCCACACGCCAAAATTCAGCTTTCTGAATCCAATCAGTCGTATCAACGGAACAACGCAGAAAAAAAGTCCAAAAAAAAGGCAAATTTTTAGAAACTTTACATAGAAAATAAGGTCGGGGTCCGCCACACCGTGTCTTGTCGTAACAGGCTTCGCGATGCTGCACCAGTTTCGAAAATCCACGCCTGGCGTTTTCACCTACGTTGGCCTGCGGCGCTTGCTGGAAGCATTCAAAAAAGCCATTGAGTTGTACCTGAAAAACATTTCATGCAAAATTACCGTCCAAGGGTGCATCATTTTCGTATCCTATGCCGAAGGATGAAGGTGACTGCGGAGTTTATGTCCTGCATTACATCGAGTCGTTCTGCACTGAAGAAAAGTGGACTTATTTCGACCCTGATGAAATCAGACTTCAATTGGTGTCACGTCTCATAGATTTTGCGTCATCTAATTTCAATGAGTCGTCGGGGCCTCTTGTCTAACATTGAGTATTACGCCCCCAGCCGTTCCATACGGCACAGAGCAACGATTTGCGTCTACGGGCAATGCTTTAATTTGATTGACAGTAAATAATTTTCAAAGTTACTTTACAATGGGCGGTTGGCAAATTCAGTCATTGACACAGCCAAGTGAAGAAATGTTTTATCTATGTACAGTGTGTGGACGATGAAAAGTTCTTGGGAGGATGTTTACCCCAGAGCCATGCCCTAATCAAAGTAAATATTTCAGGTATAACGCTTGTTATGCCTTTTAAGGTAACTGGCATTCACTGGTCCATAATATTTTGTTCATCTAAACATAATGATGCAACGATATTCAGATGTTATTGCTTTAGTCCGTCCAGCGGGTGGACACTGCTTTTCCGAAACGGGCGTGCAGATGTTTTGTTATCTGCTTGCATCGGCCAATCAAAAAAAACAAACTAGGTAAAAACTGCTTACACATTTGGAATCAGCAAAAAATTTTACAGGGAAAAGGCTACGTTCTAGACGGTGAATCTAAAATCATCATGGTTATTTTGCAGCCCAAACGCAAATGAGTTGGTAAAAGGCGCCCTGATCCTCTTGCACAATCGCGGTTTGCTAAAAATCACGGATTTGGAAACGAACCGAGCGTCGTAGCACAAATCCGAAAACAAATTTGGAGTCCTCAAGACTTTTTCCATGGTATAGGCACCATGCGATCTTTAAAACATTCAGGTCTAATCATGATACTCGGCGGCAAATTTCAGTCCATTTCGTGTTTTCAACAAACATCTGCGTGGCTCAGCTACCCTAAACTTTAGGGGAACATTGCTCTAAGAAGGAGTAGAGACCTTTTCCATCTACATAGAAAATCTTTCTGAGGATTCCGAATCTGAGGTCTCAGATTTGTAATGAGACACTCCGTTCGCTCACATTAACGTTTGCAAGATCAAAATGTTACCCGACGAGACATAGGAATTTTGGGTCTTTTTAAAACAGATTTGTCTTTAGTCTGAAAAATAACCGTGAGGATTTTAGATTCACCGTCTAGAAAATACCCTATTCCCTGTAAAATTTTGTGCTGATTCCAAATATGTAAGCAGTTTTTACCTAGCTCTTTTCGTCTGGCCGATGCAAGCGGATAACAAAACGTGTGCACGCCTGTTTCGGGAAAGCAGTTTCCACCCGCTGGACAGATCACTTAACCTTCTACACACGTGGAGAGCCATAACCAGACCGAGTCAACGTTAGATATGCCACACTTTTCAACTCATATCAAATATAATCTGACTTACTTGCAAGTCGGAACGTGGGTAGTACAAGAGAGACTCTCTGTCAAAGAGTCAAAGATGGAGTCTTTTTATACATTTATGCCAACTCCAGCAACAATTATGAACGTACTTGCCCGGTTCCGTTGATTTCTAACCGGTCAGACCGGTTCCAAGAACGCCCCACTCCCTCTCTTTCTCTGCCTTCCTACGCACTACTGAATCCAAAACATTCCCATCTTTCTCTGCACCTGGCCAGTACGGGCACATGCCTCGGCCAATAAAGAAGAATATATATATCTGCCGATATCCACTTCTTGTGTAACGCATGAATAATATAGCGAGGCAAGTAACCGTCAAAGTTTTACTAGCCACGGGAAGGCCTTCGGCCTTGATGCTGAGCTATCTTTCTTTGCAGATGCAAACGCATGTTGGCCTATAGAGCTGCACCTATAGAGCTTGGCCTTTGGAGATTGGCGTATGCATACATATATGAATATAGTCAAAATAAACAGAGGAAGATACCTCTAGTAAACTAAAGGTATCAGGGCGGGGGCGGACAATTCGACTGTTCAAAATCCCAAACAGGGTGCTTCGCTTCGCTCAGCAACATAAATAATGAAGCAAGATACTCATTTTTTTTTCTGTTTGGATAGACGGGGGCTGAGCTTTTTTTCTAACCTTAAAGCTGGGTGAACTGGACTATTTTTTTTTATTTGACCGGGATGAGTTTTGAAGGTTTTTTCCCTTCCATATTAGTCTAAAGAATCACTCTAAACGCTCAGAAGTCATCGGACAACAATTTCAGATTTAAAAAAAAAAAAAAAAAAAAAAAAAAAAAAAAAAAGAACCTTTCGATTTTCACTATAATTGCTGTACTGAAAATACATCATTAAAAAAAAAAACAACTTTTTAATCAAAAGAGGGCATTTATATGCTTAACAAACCCATGAAATAAAATGGTGGGTTTGGGCACTCCACCTTGAAAGGAGATCAAAACCATATTTTCTGGCACCGATTTGGGTCAAAAATGACGATGTCTTGTTTTACTTGTCTCGTATGATCTGGAAAGACTCAAGTCAGAGTGAAATTTATTCTATTGGCTTGTGTTGGACCATCATGTTAAATAGTTACTGCATTAGGAATTTTGGTAATTGAATACTTTAGGGGCTCCGCCGATCTGGAGCCTCTAAAGGACATCAAAAGACGCCAAAAATTACGCAGAAACCAAAGATGATCACTATTTTGGGGGCTGTGCTACGGTTTTCTGTAATTTTAAGAATATAGTGACTCGTCATAACCTTAAATGACTCACTTCAATGTCATCAAACACGCGTTTACAGGCTTAACTTGTTTAACACGGTAATGGTGACGACTTCGGTTCCGTTAAAGATTCTTTCCGTCATGGTTTTGACCGCTGTTAACGTTTCAGAAGCAAATCTGGCAAATGTTCTCAAGCGGCACATTTAGGCGTCCCCGGGAGCAACAGCACGGGCAAGTGGCAACACTAGCTTGATGCCCGGCCGGCATTGTTGCGAGGCTAGCAGCGCCACGGCCATCTCCCGTTGGAATGTGCAAGTAATGCGAGACGAATGGCGAAGTTTGTGGTGGTTTTCGGTTTCTGTTGTTATTCCCACATATTTTCCCTTCTATTAATGCAAAGAAAAGAGCGGAAAGTAGAATTTGTGGGGAGGCCAACAATACGACGTTTACCCCAAAACACTTTTCCCGCTAAGTCCGCTTCGTTCCGCACCTTTTCCTCGCATTGGTAGAAGGGAAAATATGGGGGCGATGACAACAGAAACTGAAAACCACCACAAACTACGTCCATTCGTCTCGTATTACTTGCACATTCCTACAAGAGATGGCGCTGGCGCTGCTAGCCTCGCTACAATGCTGGCTGGGCATCAAGCTAGCGTTGCCACTCGCCCGTGCTGTAGCGCCCGGGGACGCCTAAATGTGCCGCTTGAATACATTTGCCACATTTGATTTTGAAACGTTGACAGCGGTCAGAACAAGGGGACGCATGACTTTTCTTGACTTTGACAATTCAAGCACAACTAATTTTTTCAAAATTATGAAAATTGCCGCATCATATCTCGAGCAAGACCCTACCGACTGGCCACAAAACCCTCATTACCAAGAGGCGCTTCAGAAAGTGAATTCACTGAGGGTGATCAATGACGTGGCAGAGAGGGGCGTTGCACTCGTGAAAAGATTTACTCAAAAGCCTGTAACCAGAAAGGAAGAACGTTTCCAGGACCTGTTATTGGTAAGTCAACGAAAACTCTGTTCTGTTTACCATCAAATATTAATTTTTTTTTTTTCCTTTATAGGTTCAAAATGAGATTTTAAAAATTGAAAAGCACAGCTCAGCCAGCTTGACAACTTCTTTTTATGACAAGAAATAAAATATTAACTACTCTTGCATGTTTTCTATTATTATTTCATGTAATCTAATCGGCAATAGTTGAAAATCTAGAGCAGTTCATTCTATTACATTGCGCACCATCTATTCCATAGTAGCAAGCAGAGGAGTCAGCGCAGCGGGCGCGCGCGCTGGGAGCGGACTATACTCGGTCCCGCCAGGCCAGCGCCATTGTTTCGCGCGCTCGGTTTGAATGCGTCAGCCGCCGCCCGCGCGCTTCTGCTCGCATTATCGACGTGATGCAGGAAAACGTTAAGAGTACGGTGCGTGGGGCTCGAAGGCCCTACGACCCCACTACATTTCTGCGCAGTCGCGATCCGGCCGGGACCAACGGTCCTCGTGCTAGAGGGGCATAACCTCAAACCAAGTACTTAGGCCCTACGTCATAGTGGGGGTGGGGGAGGGTCGCGGTACCACGTGCGATGGCGAGTACTTACCCTAGGTAGTCACCACACATCGAGGCGCCGTCGCCGGCATCGCGGCCTGCGCGCAGCGCGGCCAAGAACATGGCTACCATGAAACGCCCGACGAGTGACTCAAAACTTTAAATGCGATCCGCCTATGGTTCCACTCGTCGCAGAGAGGTCGGACCAAGTGCGTTGTGATCATAATGACGTGCCCTTTCATCTGAGGGGGCGATCGGGGCAATCGCCGACCTGAACCTCCAAAATGAAACAGCCTAACGCGGGCACACCGTGCCGGAACATGCTCCGCCCCCCCCCCTCCCACCCCTGGCCAAGCCACGTGAAGGGACGGACTCGGGCACACTGTGCCGGAACGTGCTCCGCCCCCCCCCCCCAACTCGACCTGCGACCCGTTCTTGACCCCTTAACAGAATTTCCTCCCTCGTAGCACCTAGAGTGCCCTAAGAAGACTAGAGAAGCGCCTAGATTAAGGCTAAAAGATACAGAAGAACCGTGATCAAGCACCAAGAGTGCCAAATAGTTTAAGAAGAGCCTAGATTAAGGCAGGTAGACTCTGTTGAACCTGGACTGAGGTGCCCTTCAACTTCTACTCACAAAAGGAACTGAAGAGCCTGGAGTAAGGCCCAAAACGTCCAAGAAGAGCGAACTGAAGAACCTCAAGAAGGAAATCTGAAGAACTTTGACAAAAGTTAATACCCCGCGAGGAAAAAAAAAAAAAAAAAAAAAAACACTACGTAGAACAACATGGATGACCCTCCAGATAAACAGCGGAAAACCAAAAAAGAGAAGCATGGCAAACCTTCGGAGGCTACAAAAAAGTCGCGAGCCCAAGAAAAACGAGAGAGCAAGGAACGCGACCAAGAACGCACCGACCAGCACCAACATGGAACCCATCAACCATCCTCATCTAAACCCCAGCAGCAGCAGACCCAAAACCTGAACCCCCCATTAAAGGCGGACGCGCTTGGGGCCAAAAACAACAAAGACAACTCCGGATCCGGGAAAACGCGCCCTGGCCAGGCTACAGAGAATAGATTCTCCCCACTACCACCCCCAAGGATCGACAAATCTATCAAAGTCCCCCCACCAGTAAACTCCTACGCTGCCTACCTTCCAACCAGCTCTTCGGTCCCCCAAGCCTACAACGCAGCACCATCCCACCACCACGAAGACCCCTCTGAAGCCGAGTGAAACCTGTCCAAACAAGACCCAACCAAAAACGCCACCCGGCAACAGGAAGACACACCCTCCCAACTTAAGAAGATCACTCCATACCACACTCTTTCCTCCGAGTCAGATCTGGACACCAGCCAAGAAGTCATCCAACCCACACTCACAGCGGCCATCTCAACCCTCGGTTGAGCAGCTCCGAAGAAGAAATAAACATGGGCGCCTGGATGGCCTCCTTCACGAAACAAATGATCAGAATGATGAAGAAACAAATGACGGCCATGATGAGGCAGATGATGCAAGAGATGATGAAAGCGTTCCAATGCTGAACATCATCTCCTGGAACGTGAACGGCTTTCGCCTGAGAGAGCCAGAAGTCATAATACTCCTTGAATCTTACGCCCAAGATCTGCTTCTTCTCGAAGAGACAAGACTCCCAAAAGGGCAGAAGACCCCTCTCTACTATGGCTACAACACCATAAGGAAGCAAGGCGACTCTGACACAAGCGGGGGTCAACTCACATTCATCAAGTCATCCGTCAACTTCCAAGAACGCCAGATCAACCTAGGGAACATCTCCACACTCGCTGTTCACACCTTCAACTGTGACATCAACATCTACGCACGTCCAAGAGCGTGCAAGGCTATCAAATTATCTTCCATCACCGACTCCGCTCTAATGTTCGGAGACTGGAATGCAAGGAACAAAGCCCTAGGTGATCACATCAACAATGCCTACGGACGGAGCCTGGTAACCGCAGCAGAAAAAGCTCAGCTCTGCTTCACCACTCCACCGCTCCCAACCTTCAGGAGAGGAAAATCCATCCCATCAACCATCGACTTCCCCCTCTCGACCCCAGACCTCAAAATCACCACCATCCAAGTTCTCACCACCGTCCAATCAACCTCTGACCATACCCCAGTCCTTCTCTCCCTCACGCCAGGAGAAGGCCAACACCTTTTCTACAAAACCATCACTGACTGGATTGGAGTCGCTAAAGAACTTGAAAGGCCTTGGACCTGGACCGAGGACCTAGAATATAATGTCGCCCACTTCACCGCCTCCTGCCAAGCAGCCGTCCTGAACAACTCTAAACTGATTGCCCTCAAGAACCGAACCCACCGCATCTTACCACCAAGCGTCCTGCAAATAATGCGAGAGAAAAAAGAACTCATCAAGAAGCTCAAGACTCATCATAAGCCCACTATACGCCGCCAACTTCGCGCTCTTAATAAACAGCTCGCAAAGGCAATGAAAGCCACGCAAGGAGCAAAGGTCAAGGAGGTCCTTGAAGACATCAACTCACCTGACAAGAGATGGCAGCGAATCAAAAAAGACCGCCCGAAAGCCCCACCGATTTCTAACCTGGAACACAGTGAGGGCACAGCCACAACCGCTGAAGAAAAGGCCCGAGACCTCGCAGAATCCCTAGCCTCAAAATTTCAAGACAACCCAGCCATCCAATCGAAGCAATTTGAAGACAACCTAGAAGACTTCTTACAATCCATCCCAAAAGCTCACCCCGGCCTCATCCCAAAAATCACCAAAGAACAATTCGACCTAGCCCTAAAGCAACTGAAAACTCACAGTGCACCAGGAGCGGACGGGGTCCCGAACAGCCTTCTCAGAACCCTCCCGGACGACGCTAAGGATCACTTACGTAGGATCTTTGACCAAATTTTAGAACAGCGCTCCATCCCAGCCGCCTGGAAAAAATCTCTGGTAACCATGATCAAGAGGAACGGGAAATTAGCCAAACTAGCCAGCAGTTACAGACCAATAGCTCCTCTCTCCTGTATCAGCAAACTCTTCGAGCGTTGTATCCTTCACTTTATCAATGACTCCGCTCTCCCCGACCATCAATTCGGATTTCGGAAAGGACTAGCCTGTACGCAGCAGCTGACAAGACTGATCACCGACCTTAATGAGGCATACAACAAAAAGGAAATCACCCTCATCGTCAGCCTAGACATAGAAGCAGCATTCGATAAAATTCCATTCCGGGAGCTGCTGTTCAAGCTTACTGAGACAGACCAACCCTCCTGGGTCATTCAACTGCTCAGAGACAACTACGAGGGAAGATCCTTTGCGGTCCAGGTGGGCAACGCAACATCAGAAGAGTTCGCCATTAAGGCAGGCACCGCCGAAGGTGCGATCCTCTCTCCACGTATATACTCTCTCTACGTCTATGATATGCCGCTATACAAAAAACGGATCCGAGCATACCAATATGCGGACGACACACTCTGCGCAGTATCTGGCAGGAACGTGAACGACCTTAGAAACGCGATGCACACTCAGCTAAATGCCCTTAACTCCTGGTGCGAGCAATGGAGAGTCAAGATCAACCCGACAAAAAGCACGGTGGTCCTCATCGAGAGGAGGTTACTGAATGGAGAGGTTATACCATACGCTGACTGTATGAAATATCTAGGAGTATTTATTGATAAAAGGTTGTCCTTCTCTCAGCACATCAATCATATCAAGAAGAAGGCTACCCTGCGGGCCAAGGAACTCGCAAAATACCTTTGTGCCAAGAGCACTCTCACCCAAGAAGCCAAAATAATTCTGTATAAAACCCTGATTCTACCAATCATATCGATCGGTCTGCCAGCCTGGCAGTGTGCTCATCCCGCCAGCTTTAATGCTTTCAGGGTTCTTGAAAGAAAAATCATCCACTGGATCACCCATCTTCCCATCAAGACAAAAACTGAAGACCTTCATGCAACTCTGCCAGAGATCAACATCTTTAACACCCTTGATCAAGCGCGCACCAACCTGGCGGCAAGCTGCTTTGATCATCCCAACATCCTGGTAAAGAAGATCTACTTCGCAAGAGTAAAAGGCAGGAAGCCGTATCCACGAGAGCTCCATCACCCATCAACAACAACAACAAAGACGTAGACCAGGAATCTTGGAGGGGTTTTAGTCCACGGACATAACCGCTTAGATCGGCCTTAACTAAGGCTAGCGGCACCATCCCACACCTCAAGTTAAGGTTCGAGCAATCGATGCGCCAATAACGCAGTGGGAAGGTTTCCCCTCCTTCTCGCCTGAGTCAATACATACGTCCAATACCCCATTAGCAAAACCCAATGACCCCAAAACGGGCGAGGATGCTGGGAGGAATAACTGAGCATAAAAAACAAAATTTAAAAAAAAAGGAGGTCCAAGCCATGGACATTGGCCCGCGTGTCAAGCCCTTCTTCCGCGCTCGTTTTCCACCCCGTCCGCGTCCTCCCTTTATCTTAGCCAAGAGCCATCCGCGTTCTTCCGCGTTCGCGTTATAAACTTTTGACCTCAAGACTCCTAACTTTTTAACCCCTCTCCGAGAACCGATGTCCAAGTCCCCCCGCAATTGAGGCGGGGTGAAGGCCTCTGGGCGACCCCGCCGCAGTTGCAATCCTGCAACCGGGCCCTAGTCAGGCTGTAATTGCAATCCTGCAACCAGGCCCCAGTCTTCGACCGCAGTTGCTGCCCTGCAACCCGGCTCGTCTCCAACATGTGCTCAACGCATTAAGGCACGCCGCCCTGGCGCCACCAGCCTATTTTCAGCCTGCAAACCAGCACGGAGATGTTACGCCGGGATGGCGAAACAGCTGTTTGTGGCCGTACCTATCGGCCGACCGCTCAGCTGCCCGACGTGCCGCCGAGACAACAACATCTTGACGGAGGACACGGCGCGCACCCTTGCCACCCGAGTGAGCTCGCTCCGCCGGCACTTCGGGGAGGCCCACCAGCCCGTCTCCGTTGTCTACGCCTGCCTGGCCTGCGACGAGGAGTTCAGTGAAGACAACTCCGGCAAGTACCAGGTCAAGGCGGCGCGGAAGCACCACCTGGCTCACCATCCTGAGGTTCCATTTGAGGTTGAAGAGGATGGCCTCGTGGAGACCTCGTACGACGCCCTCCAGGCAGCCGCCCTACGGACGGCCGCACTGGCGGCCCCGCCGCCTGGCAGCGCACTGACCCCGCCGCTCTGTGCCTCGCCGCCATCGCCCTTGCCGTCGCCCAGCCCAGTCGTCCAGCTCAGAGCCACTGCTCGACACCGGGCGGCCGCGAGCCACCACCGTATCCGCTACGTGGAGGCCAGCGACGACGAACTTCTCACCCCGCGGCGCCGCCCTGCTGACGCAGCCCGCAACACACCAAACACCCCGGTGAGTCCGTTTCATGCTGTGCCTCCACCTGTTCAATCATCTGTGCCCGCCTCATCCACCGAGGGACCCCCTAGCCCTGCTGCCGCGCCGCGTGTAGAAGTCGCTCAGGTAAGGCCCCCCTCGCAGCGTGCCCCGTCCCCCGCACAACCCAGGGCCGCCGCTACGTCGCCGGACCAGTCCCAGCGCCCCCGCTCGTCCAAATGGCAGGCCGAATGGCTCCAGCGGGTCGACGCTGCCCGCTCCTGGGAGCAGGTGGAGACCGTTGCCACTGACCTGGTCGCCTCTGTCGCCCCACCCCCCAAGCCTGCATCGCCGCAGCGCCCCCGAAGCCGCCCCCTGCCAGCTCCAAGCGCGCGGCCACTGCCCTGCAAAGACTTTACCGAATTGCACCAGCTCGCGCCATGCGCCAGGTTCTTAATAGCGGGTCTCTTATATGCCCTGTCGCTCCCGAGGCCATCGAGGCGCACTTCAGGCAGTGCTATGCCCTGAAGGCTGGCCGCGTTGGCCCGCCCCCTAATCCTGCTGCTGCTCTACCGCGCCTTGACTCTCCTGCCCTGCTGCGCCCGGTCGCTCCTGCTGAGGTGGTGCGCGCCTTAAGCCGAGCCGGCAATACCGCCCCTGGACCTGATCGTGTGCCCTACTCCATCTGGCGGCGCCACGACCGGCATGGCCAGGTGCTGGCCGCACTGTTTACAGCTTGTCTGCAGCACGGCAGGTTCCCGGCAGCATGTAAGCAGTCTACTACCATCGTCGCCTTTAAAAAAGGCGACCCGCTGTGTATGAGTAACTGGCGCCCCATTGCACTTTCTGACTGTATAGGGAAGCTTCTCTGTACAATCCTGGCTCACCGCCTCACCACCTGGGCCGTGTCTGGTGAGCTCCTGTCCTGGGAGCAGAAAGGCTTTCTGCCATTTGAGGGCTGCTTAGAGCACAATTACGTCCTCCAGGAACTTATCTACTCGGCCTGGCGTAACAAGACCAACCTAGCCGTGGCCTGGCTGGACTTGGAGAATGCCTTTGGATCTGTACCCCATGCTACTTTATTCAAGTGCCTTTCAGATGCCGGCCTCTACGACGCTGAAGTTTCACTCATCACCAACCTGTACGAAGGATCCACCACTGCGGTCCGCCACGCGGGTGGCCTAACCGCGCCAATTCCATTCCACGCCCTCTCGCTGCCCTCCGCCCGGACCTGGTCGTGGTCGACCAGATCGCCAAGGCGGTCAAGCTCATCGACTTCACTTGCCCTTATGATGACCGCCCGGCTGCACTGGACGCCGCACGCCACGCCAAGTTCCAGGCGTACAACCCTGTCGCCCAGCACCTTAACTCCCTTGGCTGGCAGTGCGCGGTCTTTCCAGTCGTCGTGGGCAGTCTGGGCGCCTGGGACTACCGCAACAAGTATGCCATGGCTGCGGTCGGCATGCTGCAGTCCGAGGTCCCCCGTATGGCTGAGCAGCTCGTCACCACCGCTGTCAAGTGGTCCCGCGACATTTATGTCGAGCACGTGACTGGCGCTCAGCAGTCTAGTTATGTACCTGTAAGACCTCCTCTGTCTCTGCTTAAGGTCACCTGTGTTCTTGTTGTTCTTTCTGTTGTTAACGGTATTCTCTTTACGCAGCTCTTTTTATCCTGTGGGAACAATTGCTCCCATTCGCTCTACGAGCTTAAGGCTCCTAAGGCCTCCCTGTACTTTCAGCCCTTGCCCCTGCACTTAAAGCGTGACACGCAAGAGATCTACTGTATGCCTTAAAGGTTCAAATCTTGTCTTAATACCCTCCCCTTCGTGCGCTTAACTGTGCTTAAGCTTAAAGTGTTCTATCTGCTGTACTATGCCTTTAAGGGTCTAATGCTGGTTCTGTTGTTGCGCAGCACCCTCAAAAACATACTAAACAATGTCAAGCTCGAGTCGAAAATTTTGGTCGTATTTTACCCCACCGGGATACGAACCTGAGTCTGGGGTCAAAATGAATCTCTTTTTCGTTGTCAGCACCCTCGAAAACATATGAAACAATGTCCAACTCGAGTCGAAAATTTTGGTCGTATTTTTACCCCACCGGGATTCGAACCTGGGCCCAAACTTTTCCGATCAGCTCGAAATTAACACCGTTGTCCTTATTTCGTCGCCCCGATTCCAAAAATTACCCCTTTATGCCCTTCTAGCGGCCTCCGTTGCAGAGATCCTCCTGTACACCATGTAAACCATGATGCACCTGCAGCAGCGCCCCTGGGGCTCGGATCGAAAAAGCCGTCACCGGGCGGTTCTTAGGTTCACCCTAGGAGGCACGAAATTTGGTGAAGATCGGACCACGGGAAGACCTCGGACGGACGGACGGACGAACGGACGGACGAACGCACAGCACGCATCATACTATATGCCCGTCCTCCGATATTTATTTTCATAATTAATACGGGACGGGCCAAAAATAAAAATCTGTTTACATGCACTGAAAAAATAATCTGAGTACTTACGCAACTGCGGTAGGTTGTCACGAGTACAAACACCTGACAAGAGTGAGGGACAGCAGGTCTTGACTGAAAGGTCCCATCACCTTGCAGGGTCTACACCTTCCTCAAGAAATCATTCATTCTTGGGGAAAGGAAGAGTACATGGTGCGAACCATCTGCAGCAGTTATGGATCCAGCGTATAAGTTCTCATCACCATCCACAGTCACTGATACTCTGCTGCAGCAGCGCACGGGTCAGGTCATGCAATGTATGTGGAATAAGAGGAAATGACTTCATCCGTGCAACATACATAGGGGTTCGAAGTCTGCTTAGAGTCATCATTCTCCGGCATCGTCTTGTGTACCTGCAATGATAGTGTAATGAAAACATAAACATCAAAGGCAACAATTTGGAGAGCCTTGAAAAGAATCCACTAACCTTCGATCAAGTCTGGCCTCATCAACAATGTCAGCATATGACACATAACGGAGATAGTTTTCAACAGCTTCAAGCACATTTTGTCGGAAGTGTCGCATTCCAACAAAGTCAGGATCAGGGGCATGTGTGTGCGGTTTGGTCTCTCTGAACTCGCCACCCACATAAAGGACGGCCCTTCCAGAGCAACGAGTTCTAGAGTAGGTAGTACATATGAAATAAATTGAGATAGCTGTTTCTATATTGAAGTGGTAGGCGAATCTTATTTCCAGCAGAATCACATCGGGTTTGGTTGCATCTTCTCTGATGTTACTCGGTAAGTTGAGCATTCTTTTGGCTGAAGAACTGGACCGAAATGGTGACATAACCTCAAGCAAATTTCCTACAACTGAGGGTAACACAAAAATTAGGGTATGAAACAATACATAAGTTGTGAATTATTGTAACATCGTAGCTTCCACTTCGCTGCAGACTTACTTTCAACGGGTGTCTTGGTTGATGACTTTGCTGGTGTCCTTGCCAGGGTCTTCTTTGCAGGCGTCTTTCCTGTTTGAGACATTTCTGCTTCGGTTTTCTTAGTTGGGGTTGAGCCGTCCAGCCCAGTAAACCTTGCTGGAAGATCGCTCACAGTCATGTCCTGCTCCATGAGTGTCTCGTCATCATAAATTGCGTTATCAAATTGGATGACAGTCTTTTGGAATTGGGCCGTCTGCAAGCAAGCCATTGCACTAGCAATGTGCCCAGAAGTAAACTGAAACAGAACCAATTGAAATGTTACCAGACACTTCCAATCCCACTTAACACAAAGTAAACAGCCTTCAGAAATCTCACCTCTATATATGCATAGTTGTCCTTCATATAATACATCATCCTGACTATGGCCCTTGGAATATGGGGAGCGATACCCTTAGAAAGCCGTAACTTCTCAATATACGATTTAAATGTAATCTGTAAAAATAATTAACAAAAAAACACAATACCACAATGGAACACAAGGACAAAAAGCATAAGAGAAATAATAAGAAATTTGACTTCAATACCTCCATTTGTGGATAAGGGAGTTGAGACTCTTTCAAGGACCTGTGCAAATTTATTACGGAAAGAATATTTGGCGAAGGTATCTGGCACTTATTTTTATGCTCTGGCCTCTTAAATTCTATGGATGGAAATGAGAGGAACAAGGTTATGTGAGAGAACACGAATACGAACACCTGGGCGACAATCAAAGAGCTCAGAGAAAATAAAGTAATTAGTGGAACCACCGTACCTTGTTGGTCGCCCACTCTGATTGATTTCATACACAAAAAGTGGTGAACGAGCAAAGAACGAAACCGCCAACAGGAAAGTTACACATAGCCCGACATATCCTTGCCGCCCAACAGGAGAGCTGCGGCCTACCCAAACCGTCGGGCGAAACAGTTGACGAACGTTAATGCGGAGGGTGAATAGGCGGTAACAAAAAGCTTATGGTTCTAATAGGAAGTTCTGAAATAACGAAAGGTTCACAAAAACGTGCTCCTTGGACTTTCCTCTTTCCAAAAATATAGTGGTTCACCCGATTTGAGGCGATTTATTTACACGGCGACGAATGCAACTTCCACCTACGCCTTCCTGCCTGCAGCTGCCCATGGGCTGGCTGGCTGGCCGGCTGCAGCCAAAAGCCAAGCTTCACTTGACAGCCCCCAGTGAGGTTTGCTGGCCAACATGTCAGGGGACAGATCGAAACAGAACAGAGTGTTTCCTCCAGGGTAATCGGAGTAACTGATATTGTTACCTTCATCTTTCCAATGTATTCCTGTTCCAGAGAAAAGTGTGTTGTAGCATTCCATGTACAACCCATTAGCAAAGTCAGGGGTGAGGGGCTGGGAAGGGACAGGGTGGCCGTCAACCATGAGACTCAGGTAATTCAAATTAGAATGTTGGAAATTGAAACCGTTTCGGGCATAATCGCCATTAAAAGCGCGATTATCAACAAAATCAATAATTATTCTTTGAGGGAGTTGGTTCATGAACAGATTGTCCAAATTTTTGTCTTCATGAGGGGTTCTATGTAAGCTCTGTAGGCATAGGTCATGCTTGAATGCTTAATGACTTTTTGATTGAGACTCACATCCACTTGACTCCACAGAGCGTGGAGGGGGTAATTAATTGGGGCTGCATCATTTCGATCGTTTTCTACAACACTGCAAAAAATTTTCTGAAATTTAAGACATAAAAATGTCTTAAATTTAATAATATTTTGAAATGATATGAAAACTCAGAAAAGTTTGTGAAAAGTGCTATAATTTATTACATTTACCAAAACTAAAATGAAAAGTAAGAAATAGTTGGTAAATTTTAAAACCATTTTGAAAACTCATAAACTGGGTTTGTCAAAACTAAGGTTGCCCTTCAAAAGTAATAATTCGTCTCTTAAAATCCAGATGACTTATGACTTTTCACAACTAGATTTCTGAAACTGTTTCAAGTAAAGGTTCAACGCTTCAGCGAGTGCGGTCACATTCAACGTAAATTGAAGGTTTAGTTTGATAAATTCCCGCGAACTGTTGACAAGCTACTTCTCACATGGTATGGTCCACAGTCAGCCGCTGGGTCCAAGGCCACGTTTCACAGACCTGCCGCTAGGTGGCGCTTGGAGCGCCGTGACCATTTCCCGATTAGTATTTCCAATTAATGTTTCTAAAATACCTTCTTTTTGCAAATGATACTATATGTTGCGTTCGTAAATATCTTCTCTATCGGTTAGCTAAAAGTATTTAACAAAATATTACACTGATGTAGAGAAAAACGCATTTTCATGTTGCCACTCGCTGGCGTCTACGGTCGGACCTGAGGTTAGGTGCACGCACAATCCTCCTCCGTTGTGTGGTTCATCCTACCAGTGACGAAAGCAGGGAGAGTGGTCCTCTTTCTTCAACATCCTATTTTGGAGTGCTGATCCAGTTCAGGTGCATGATGCACGTTAAAATGAAGACTTCCGTCACACATACATGGTATCTCGGACGTCAGTACAGTCGTTCTTACCTCCCACATTAGTCTAATATAATTATGAAATTTAATAAACAAAATTCTATCAGTTTTAAAAATTTGGTTATTAGTTTTAAGAGGGGAAAATTTCTTACTTTTAATAGCAAAAAATCTTTGTAAACTGCTTCACAAACTAGTTTCTTAAAATTAAGATGGATTTTTTTTGCAGTGAATGTCTGTACCATCAGCCTTAACAATTTTGGCTTTGACGTACAGCAGAGTGTGGGCGGGGTCTATGTACTCGTGACCCACGCCAGGTACGGAAAATTCGACTGTGTTTGACGCTATCCCGTGTGGAACAGAAAGGCTGAAAGCATGCTGAACCGCGTCTGAATTTTGAGACCGGTTCCAGACGCCTGTCAGGCCTCAGTCAGACCGCGTTTAGACGAGATCTAGGCCGTTCGCGACACGAACAAGGTATGAATGCCGTCTGAAGAGCGTCCGACTGAGGCCTGACTGCGGTCTGAACGCGGTCTGAAACTTAGCTGCTTTTCAGACCACGTTCAGACCGGATTCAGACCGACGCCCAGCGGCTAGAAAAAAACGTGACAGCGTGGAAAACGAAGACTCGTCAGCAGCGGTCTGGTGTCGTACTCGAGACCAAAATCATCCAGAATCGGTGCACGAACCCGCTTGGCCAGAGCGACTTAATTGGACCGGCGTGCGACGATGCGATTCTATTCTGTCGGCCAACGCTTGATGACATGTATTAGGCTGTCGAGGGAACTCTTGATGAAAGGCTCTTTTCGTGTCAGTGTCATAACCCAACAATTATGCCACTCAAATGCGTCTCAGACCTCAAAAACTGTTTTTTTGTTTTTTTTTTTTTTCAATAAAAATTACTTAATTTTTAACGTTTTTTCACTGTTTATCGACAAAAGAGGGACCCCATAGTCCCGGGGACATGACTTACTGAGGCCAAAAGGTGTGCTGGGGCACGGGGAAGGTCACCCAGCACCTGGTCTGGCCCGGGGATGCGCGGGGAGAGCGAGAGAGGCGGTGCTAAGGATGCCAAAAATGACCAAAATCAGGTGTGCCGGCCGCGCACTGCGGAAAGGGGACTTGAAAACGCAGGTCTTCGGCTTACCACGCACATTTTTTTTCTTGCCTACCCAGCACTTGACCGTAAGGAGAGCCTGCACGTTGCCCCCCGCCCCCCGAGTGTTTCTCCCTTAGTGTCGAGACACGTTAAAGGCTGCCTTTAGTTTAAATTTCGGCATTACCTTTTTGGGTACTACTAAAGTACTGAAAGGTTCAGCTCCGGCCCTCCTTTATTTGCTAACAACTTTACCTGCCGCCTACTTCATTTTTCTTCACAAACCTGTACATGGCCTGTGTGAGGCACAAGAGTGCAGCTACTTAGACAGAGACTTCTTCGGCCGCTGCATCTAGCACGGCGTGTGTAATGGGACTGGGACATAGCAAGGGCAAGGGTGGTCGAATGATAACGGTGGTTCCTCCAGAGAAGCCGAGGTCGTTGTGCTAAGCCTTTATGCGAGGACAATAAAGGTCCGGATTTCGACCGACCTGGCGCTGTGCATGGCGTCGAGCGCTACCGGCTTTTCAAATCCCTGGATTTTGCAGGCCATTGTTGACTGAATTCCCGGATATTTGCAACCAAATAATGACTGTTATAGGGTGTAAAATAAAAGGAAAATTGACTCAAAAATGACAAATCTTTTCTTTTATGCAAAAGACATTCGCTGTAAGACACTGACCAACAGAGGGCTCACGAAATAAAAACTGAACTGCCGTTGATCACAAACTCTCAGTTCAACTGGCAGTTGTTGAAATTTTTCCGGATCAAAAGCGAAACCCCCGGGGTTTCCCCGGCGTAAAAATTTCCCGTGGTTTTCCCGGAATCACCGGAATTCCCGGACGCATGATATGCCCAGTAGGCTGGGCAGGTACTACTCGACGTGCAGGCCCTCCTTATGATGGCGTCCTGGGTAGGCAAGGTTAACAATCTGCTTGCTGAGCCAAAGACCTGCGTTTCCATGTCCCCTTCCCGCAACGCGCGGCCGGCACACCTGATTTTGGTCATTTTTGGCATCTTCAGCACCGTCTGTACTGCTCTCCCTGCGCATCCCCTGGCCGGACCAGGTGCGAGGTGACCTTCCCCCTACCCCAGCACACCTTATGGCCTCAGCAGGTCATGTCCCCGGGACTATGGGGTCCCTCTATTGTCTGTAAACTGTGAAAAAACGTTAAAAATTAAGTAATTTTTTATTGAAAAAAAAATCGGTTTTTGAGGTCCGAGACGCATTTGAGGGGTGGCTCATGACCCCCTATGACTCAGAGTGATGTCTTTCGTGCTACTGAAGACAACCTAACGATCACATGCCTTGGCCGACGACGTGGAGGCTGTCGCGGGGCCTCAGAATTGCTAAAACATCGAAAACTCCGCTTTTTTGCACAAAACGGCTGGTAGGGTCATGAAAGCTTTGTCCGATCGCAAAAACCAAGACGAATCTGAAATCACCTTTGAAAAACGCAACTTTTGAGTCCCATTCCGTTGTCGAACTCGAAAAGTCGCAATTCTCGACGGCCCCTTCCTATCGTTGTTATTTATAACACACCGGCACAGCAGCAGATGAACAACGAATTGAACAAACACTATTCAAGGTTCGCTCTGGATGCAACCGGTTCCCTTGTAACTAAAGACAAACGAGTGTATGCAAGTCCAGTGAAATTTTCCTGTACACAGTTGTCGTCCATTATGTCAAAAGAACCCATAACATTCGCCTAAACCAGATGCTTTCAGAAAAACAAGAGTCCAACGCTATTGCTTACTGGCTCAACGAAGCAATAAGGACAAACTTTACCATACCAAATGAATTTATTTGCGACCATTCGAAGGCCTTAGTAAGTGCCCTGTCGAGATCTGTTGGTGGATGCCCCAGTGCACTTGAATACAAAGAAAGGTTGTTCAACGTGGCCAACGGCAGTGACACAAGGCTCCCAAGATGTTTCATCCGCCTTGACCGCCTTGTACAGGCCGCAGTACAGGACCCCCCAGAAATCGGCCCACCAGACATCCAGGACCCAGCTGAAGCCCAACCCGTGGCTGCTCCACAACAGCGTCAGTACCTTGCCTAGGGCACCGGTGTTCTTTTCGTATACGACAGAGAATGTGTCTCACCTCAGTTCCATTTAAACAGAAGGAGACCACGACCATGGCCCCCTCCTCCCAGTTGCAACATTGGAGCAGCGACGGGCGGCCATCAACACCATGAGGAAGTCGCAGGCATTTAAGGCGATTTGTACCTGCGCTCCTTTGTTTTGCGGCATCACTGGCCACCACCGCCAAACACCTGAAAACAAGACAAAGCAGTACCTTCTTGGAAAAGCGCTTCGCCATTGTGGGGCCAAGGCACTCATGAAGCGTACCTACTAACTTTATGGCACTTAGTGGCGTCATAAACACTTGCCTTTACATAATACAATAACCCTATTGTGCAGGTCATTTACGTCCACTACACCCTTCGACGTCGAGGGATGCCGCCCGCCTGTTCATGTCAGCCAACGCGTGCGTTGGCAGCAACACAGACTGAGCAATATCAAATAAGAAAAGCCACACCTCTCCATGACATTCTCCGATTCTCCTAAAATTTTGTGGGCTTGTTAGACACCTAAAGGGAAGTCTTCCGCTAAATTTCCAGATCCTGAAAAAAATTATCGGCTTAGTTGCGGGTAATTTTAGTTTAACTTTTGGAGTAAAAACACGGATTTGGGTCTTTTGCGCTACATGGACAACTTTCATCCCTGGGGGTTCGAATTTGCCATCCTTACGTAAAATTGACCAAGAAACAAGAATATAACCTCGGATTTTACGTGGGACGAATATCGGCTGCACCAGCCTCAGCAAACCACTAAAATATGGCCTAAAATTTACGTTTGGCTTGGGACCTTTGTGGAAAACATTTTTTTGCGCCATCAAATGTTTGTATCATGTAGAAAAAAACGAGATAAGTCAAATGAGCACCTGCGCAGATTTTTCTTACTAGCCGTTTAGGAGTTATGGGACTTTGAAGTCTAAAAGTTACGTGCAAAATACCTGAGATAGGAAGTTTTTTCAAAAAATTGACGAAAAAAAAAACCTTCTGCATACATGAATCGATTCATCTCAGCAAGACAAAGAAAAAGTTCCATTACAACTACGACGTCTGAATCGAAATTTAAATGTTGTAGATCATTATAGTTTAAAACTTGTATGATCCAGATCACCTTTGAAAAACGCAACTTTTGAGTCCCATTCCGTTGTCGAACTCGAAAAGTCGCAATTCTCGACGGCCCCTACCTATAACACACCGGCACAGCAGCAGATGAACAACGAATTGAACAAACACTATTCTGGATCATACAAGTTTTAAACTATAATGGTCTACAACATTTACATTTCGATTCAGACGTCGTAGTTGTAATGGAACTTTTTCTTTGACTTGCTGAGATGAATCGATTTATTTATGCAGAAGGTATTTTTCGTCATTTTTTGGAAAAAACTTCCTATCTTAGGTATTTTGGACGTAACTTTTAGACTTCAAAGTCTCAAAACTCCTAAACGGCTTGTAAGAAAAATCTGCGCGGGTGCTCATTCGACTTGTCTCGTTTTTTTCCACAAGATCAAAACATTTGATAGCGCAAAAAAATGTTTTCCACAAAAGTCCCAAGCCAAACGTAAATTTTAGGCCATATTTTAGTGGTTTTCTGAGGCTGGTGCAGCCAGTATTTGTCCCACGTCAAATCCGAGGTTATATTCTTGTTTCTTGGTCAATTTTACGCATGGATGGCAAATTTGAACCCCCAGGGATGAAAGTTGTCCATGTAGCGCAAAATACCCAAATCCGTGTTTTTACTCCAAAAGTTACACTAAAATTACTCGCAACTAAGCCGATAATTTTTTTCAGGATCTGGAAATTTGGCAAAAGACTTGCCTTTAGGTTTCTAACAAGCCCACAATATATCAGGAGAATCGGAGAGGGTCATGGAGAGGTGTGGCTTTTCTTATTTGATATTGCTCACTATGAGAGTCTCGGGGAGTGCCCCTAGACTCAATAGTCTGTGCTGTCAGCTGGGAGAGCTGCGTGAAGTTAGCATAGCCACTTGATGCACAATTAGAAAGCTATATGCCAATAATTTGAGCGTTATTTGAGCGTTCAAATGGCCGTAGGTACATAATTTGTGCGTCGATATCAAAGCGTGTATCGCCATATGTTTATTGGTGATGCCAATTTCACGCCGGCATAGCCACATGACGCACAATTAAAAAGCTTTTCACCAATAATTTGAGCGTAAATTAAGCGTCCGATTGGCAATAACCGCGAAATTTGTGCGGCCATCCTAGTGTAAAATATCCAGCTATTTTATTCCACTGTGGCTGCTGGGCTGGCATAGCAACTCCGAGCAATCGAAATTCCAAGCACACCATCTTGTTCGCCTTAATTTGAGCATTCCAATGGACTCTATCCGAAAATTTGTGCGGCAGTCCAACTATGAAAAATTCAGCGTCCAAATTGCCTTACAGGAGTAAAGCTGGCATAGCCACTTCGAGCTATCGAAATTCCGACCACACCATTTTGTTTGTCTCAATTTGAGCGTTCCAGCGCACTCTGTCCGAAAATTTGTGCGGCACTCCAATTA
This sequence comes from Stenchaetothrips biformis, assembly GCA_030522485.1. Classification (NCBI taxonomy): domain Eukaryota; kingdom Metazoa; phylum Arthropoda; class Insecta; order Thysanoptera; family Thripidae; genus Stenchaetothrips; species Stenchaetothrips biformis. The sequence continues at coordinate 2,834,684 of CM060096.1, forward strand.
TGAAAAATTCAGCGTCCAAGTTTGGCCAACTGCAGTGAGGCTGGCATAGCCACTTGGAGCTATCGAAATTCCGACGACACTATCTTTTTCATAGTTGGACTGCCGCACAAATTTTCGGACAGAGTCCATTGGAATGCTCAAATTAAGGCGAACAAGATGGTGCGCTCGGAATTTCGATTGCTCGGAGTGGCTATGCCAGCCCAGCAACCACAGTGGAATAAAATAGCTGGATATTTTACACTAGGATGGCCGCACAAATTTCGCGGTTATTGCCAATCGGACGCTTAATTTACGCTCAAATTATTGGTGAAAAGCTTTTTAATTGTGCGTCATGTGGCTATGCCGGCGTGAAATTGGCATCACCAATAAACATATGGCGATACACGCTTTGATATCGACGCACAAATTATGTACCTACGGCCATTTGAACGCTCAAATAACGCTCAAATTATTGGCATATAGCTTTCTAATTGTGCATCAAGTGGCTATGCTAACTTCACGCAGCTTGCCGAGAGGCCTTCAACACCGCGTTCGCCATGGAATATCACCAACGCAGTGAAGCGCACGGGGAGGGCACGCGGGTGATGGCCATCATCACTGCGGCTTGCGGCTAGTGCGTGGGCTTCACGGGGATACGTAAGTACAAGAGTAGTAAGGATGAGGATATGTAAACGGCAGCCATGTTGATTGGGATATGTCTCGGGTAGGCAAAGTGGAGGGGGGTAACCTAACCTTAGTGGTCCCATAGTGGGATATGTCTCGGGTAGGCAAAGTGGAGGGGGGTAACCTAACCTTAGTGGTCCCATAGTGGGATATGTCTCGGGTAGGCAAAGTGGAGGGGGGTAACCTAACCTTTGTGGTCCCATAGTGGGATATGTCTCGGGTAGGCAAAGTGGAGGGGGGTAACCTAACCTTAGTGGTCCCATAGTGGGATATGTCTCGGGTAGGCAAAGTGGAGGGGGGTAACCTAACCTTAGTGGTCCCATAGTGGGATATGTCTCGGGTAGGCAAAGTGGAGGGGGGTAACCTAACCTTAGTGGTCCCATAGTGGGATATGTCTCGGGTAGGCATCTTGTGCGAGCCTAACCCAACCTAAGTCGCCGGAGGGGCCTAAGTCACCAGCCCTAACCTAGCCTAAGTCGGTTGCCCGCCCCTTGCCGGGGCGGCCCTGGAGGGCTGCACCCCTTCAGGACCCGCCCCTGGCCTTGGGCGGCGCAAACCCAAGTCTGGACCTGCTCCGCGCTCCGCGGACCCGCGAGCACCGCCACCCCTCCTGGCCCCTCCTGGTTCCGCCCCTGCCGCGGCGCGGAGCCGCGAGCACCGCCACCCCTCCTGGTCCCGCCCCTGCCGCGGCGCGGAGCCGCGAGTCGCCGCCGCGAAGCGCACCGCTGACTGACCGGTGAGTGAACACCTATCGCCAACTGCATCACTAGCGCCGCAACAGCAGAGCGCCCTATCGGCCGAAACGAGTACTAGTAAAAACGGTACTGCGCATGCGCAGCGCAGCGCCAGCGCCGTGCGCCGCCACCTATGTGGCGGAAAATGGAATTACTCGCACTGTATTAATCGGAGCGCTTCAGCCAGGAGCGGCACAGTCATTCAGTCGTCGGCGCAAGTCACTTCTGTCTAAGCTTACAGTCTTTCTTAAGACTCTGAAAAAAAGATCCGAGTCACCATGACTTTAATGGACATTCTTGAGGAGTGGGAGGGTGGGTGTTTCTACGATGATGAGTTGTTGGTCGAGGCCTACACTCAGTTTTTGCTGTCTATGTTAGAGGCTTCTGAGGAAGAGCGACGTGACCCTAGGGTCATTCCCTTCCTTGAGGTGGGGTATGATGCTTATGCCCGCGAACAGGACGGGTTCGACTCTCAAGCTGAGGTCACTCGTGACATGGCACTTGCCATGGCCGGCGGTGCAGTTCGCGGTCCTTCCCCGCCACCTGTTGTTTCTCCGGCGCGTTCAGGAAAAAAAAGAGCACGGTCACCGGTACCGGAACCTGAACAGTCTGTCCAGCCGGAAGTTGTCGTCCTGCAGTCCAGGCAGCGGGAGCTCAAGCGTTTCCGGACTGTGTTTCGCGAGGAGGTGTCCCTTGTTAAGGGTCTCGGCGATACTCTTCCCTCTGAAGAGGTTATGGTTGCACTGTTTGATTCCATGCTCTCTCGGCAAAGGGAGGCCGTAGGGGCGAAAGATGATGACAAGGTCATCCTGGAACTTCAAAATGGTGAGAACGCCGAGAACCCCCTATGGTTCAGCATGCGGAGGACAGATCAATTGAATGGTCAGGTTATGTTGGACAAGCTGACCAGAGTGCTTAACTCGAATCAGAGCTTCCTGATCGGTGGTCAGCTGAGGATGTGCTATGTTCACATCCCTACCCCGGAGGCTGGTGGACGCCGATCTCATCGCGTTCCCAATGAGTCCATGGATCAATGGTTTGTGTGGAAAGTAGGGTTATCATCCATATTTTCTCCCTCCAATCAAAATGATAACATGTGTCTTGCTAGGTCTCTCGTGGTAGCTATGGCAAAGGAGGGTATGAGCAGACAGTCGTTCTATCGTCTTAAGAAGCCCAACTCTGTAATACAGGAGAAGGAGGCCAAAAAAATATGTGAACTGGCCGGAATCGACCCTAACCAGCCTTGCGTCCTTGATGAGGTTAGGAAAATGCAGGACATCCTCCCAAACTATAGACTGTGCGTCTTCACCGATAAAAAAGGCCGAGAATGTGTTTTTAAAGGAGAATGTGTGGCAGGACGAAAGAATATTTACCTCCTCCTGCATAAGGCCCACTTCTCCGCCATTCTAACTCCTCGCCAGGCCTTTGAATATAATTACCTCTGTGAAAAGTGTGTTGTTTTTTACGACAATAAGGGTGTCCACAAGTGTGAGGGTTGCTGCTGGCGGTGCTTGGGTTGTCAGCCTCATGATGGCCCCCTTAAAAGATGTGACTTCTGTAATCACCAATTTGCTGGGGACGAGTGTTTTGACAATCACAGGACATTAAAGTTGCAAAACACAGACAAGACAAAGTGTGAAACGTTCAGGTTCTGGGGACCTCAGTGACCAGATTAAGGAGGACTATGGCCCAGGGTCATTTATCACAGAGTTCGTGGCTGGGGGGCCGAAGAACTATGCCTTTCGCGTTGCCGTGGGTGGTGACCTTAGTAAGGTTAAGGTGTGCATTAAGGTCAGAGGCATTAGCATCAATAGGTCATGTGATGAACTCCTTACATTTGAAAACCTTAAGGCTATGGTCATGGGTGAGGAACAAAAAAGAACTATTCCCATTCCTCACAAAATAGCACGACTTCCAGGCTGGAAGATAGTCACCATGGCTACAAGCAAACTTTGGCAGGCCAAAAACACGAAGAGAAGGAGAGTAAACGGGTGCAGGACCGTCCCCCACGGCTACAACGCATGGGGTGACGAGGAGGAGGAGGACCAGGATGTCCTTAAACAGCATTTATACCGCAGTGAATAATACAGAAAATCAAATAAAAACTAATAAAATAATCGCTAAAAGCAAATAAAGATTAATCTGATTTTTTCTGGTTCACTGGTGGTCAGTCTGCTGGACCAGCATGTCCTAAAACAGCATGATCTTCGAGACACCGGGTGCAGGGGAGATCCTGGTCAGGCCCCATAACCTATAAAAACCTTTGTTTTTTGGATTACCAATTCATAACGCAATGAGTGCTCAAATGGATCTGAAGTACCAGCATCCCTGCACTGCCTTGATTGTGGGCGGTACAGGAGCTGGCAAGACGTTTTTCATGAAAAAACTGATAGAAAACAGAGCTGACATGTTCAGTGTTACATTTGAAAAAATTATATTTTATTATTCTGAATGGCAGCCTCTGTACGAGGAGCTCAAAGGTGTTGTTGATTTTCGAGAAGAACTGCCATTAATGAGTGATCACCCAACAGGAGAGGGCCCAAAATTAGTGATCATTGATGACTTTATGGATGAAATTAAATCTCATGGCAAAGAACTCCTTAAATTTTTCATAAAAGGTTCGCATCATAGAGACTTGTCCATTTTCTTCCTCAGTCAGTCCCTTTTCCCTGATGGACTTCGACAAATTAGTTTAAACTCTCACTATATTGTCTTGTTTAAAACATCGAGGGAGTTGGCCCAAATTAGAACATTTTGCCTGCAAGTCGATCCCACACACTGGAAAGCCCTTCTTGAGGCGTATCACGACGCCACACAGGCTGGGCACACATACATTCTTTTTGATTTCAAACCCAATCAACTGGATCACCTGAGAATTCGTACCAAAATATTTCCTGATGAGTCCTGTGTCATTTACATCCCTAAAGCAAAGTATAAAAGGGACCTTGTGGGTATGCAATAGTCATTGCTAAATGATGGCTCCTAGTGTGCAGACACAACGTGCTGTCTTGCAAGTCCTTCAGTCAGCTAAACCTAACCTCCGTAAAGCGATTCTCCGTGAATCAGATAAAGCGATTATTTTTGCTATTTGTGAGATCATTGACAATCTCCTTTTAGGGAACATTCCCCTCAGTCCAGCACAAAAGTCCAAACTAAAGCGCTACCGAACTGACTTCCGACGTCTCGTACAAAAGGGTGAGGGTTGGAAAACGAAAAAAGAACATCTTGTTCAGAAAGGAGGAGCTTTCCTACCGTTATTACTTTCCATTGTAGCCTCTGTGCTCCCTAGCCTTTTCAAATGAATCACGTCAAAAAAATGATACTCGTTCCACATGACAGCGTGGCGAGAATGAATGACCCCAGTCCCTCTGTCTCCCATACTCAAATGAGTAAACTAGACACGGAAATGAATTACATTTTGCGAAAACAGTATGCAGATGACTCTGAAAAATGGAAAAAATACAACGAGGCGCTTCAACGTTTCCTCCACTTTTCTAAGGAATCGAGAAAACCCATCTCTCTCGAGATAACTAGCATACTCGATGAAAAAGAAGAAAAAGAGAATCCTAACCCAACCTCGGCTGTAAGACAGCAGTTAGCCACAGTCCTTCCAAAGACATATAAAGACCAAGCTCTTAAAATTCATGATTATTTAGCAGTGAGTGGTTTACCTATCACGTGGGACGCTCAAGGCATCGTCTCTCTGAAAGGAAGGGCAATTCCGCATTCGAATATTATTGATTTGATTTCTGATCTTACTCGTTATCGAAAGAATTTCGAGCCGCACGGTGTCCATCAGTTCATTCAGACACTAGCGCAATTAAATCTCCCTCTGGACCTGATTGGTAATGAAAAACGAAGAACAGCTATTCTTCAATCCAAACAGAGTGGTGGCAGTCTTAATGTGACCGAACCACCTATGAAAAAAATTAAAAAAGAAATAAAAAAGAAAATTGCTGTTCCTAAAAAACATGTCTGGAAAACTTGGTGATATTTTCCACGATCCCGAGCACCCTGCCTCGTATAGTTCGACCTGGAAACTTTGGCATGCCTCAGGCAAAAAGAAAGAACAAGTCGATCATTATTTGCAAGGGGAAGATGCTTATACTTTGCACAAACCCGCGAGACGCAATTTTCCTCGTAATGTAACCTACGCTGACAACATTGACGAGTCCTGGCAAACTGATTTGACAGATTTTACGTCACTAAAGGAAGATAATCACAATCACACCTCTGTTTTATGTGTCATTGATGTCTTTTCAAAATTTGGATGGGCCATTCCGCTCAAAGACAAGTCGGCACCCTCCATTGTTAATGGGTTTGAAACATTGTTCCAACAAACAACGAGAAGCCCTGTCCGTCTGTTTTCGGACAGAGGAACGGAATACAAAAACAAGCTTGTTCAGCAGTTTCTGAAAAAACACAACATTAAATATGTCGCTACAAATAACCCCGATATAAAATGTTCAGTCGTAGAGCGTTGGCAAAAAACAATAAAAACAAAACTGTTCAGATACTTTACTGCAACTGGAAATTATTGTTACATAGATGGTGCACTGGAAAAAATAGTGGATGCTTACAATCACACTTATCACAGGTCCATTAAAATGAGGCCTGTGGATGTGACAGAAGACAAGGTTCTGGAGGTATATAATAACCTGTACCATAAACTTAAGCTCACAAATAAAAATAACAAGTTTAAAGTTGGTGACTATGTCCGAATCAGTAGGGAGAAAAAAAGGTTCGAGAAGGGATATACCTGGAACTGGTCAGACGAAATTTTTAAGGTCATTCAGGTCATTCCTCATGCGCTGCCGGTGTACCGCTTGGAGGATCTCGATCAGGATCCGATTGAGGGGACATTTTATGAAATGGAGCTTCAGAAGGTCACGAAGCCCGAGGTGTTCAAAATCGCATATATAGTGCGATCAAAAGGCCAAAAGAATAGTCGAAAGCACTTGGTGCACTGGAGAGGTTATCCGAAAAAGAGTCGTTCCTGGATAGTAGATTCTGATCTTGTGTAATGGATTTCTATGCTTTTCTCCCTAGCAATGCTAGTCCTCAGGTCTATCCGGACAATAAAACATCCCATTTTAAAATAGAGTTATCAAAACGAATGGAGTTGCATGGCCAATGGCAGGCGGCTCTCATTGAGCTTCATTACCCCAACACGATTGCCCAGGTGATTGAGGGTGAAAATGAAATCACTTTACTGGCGCCAGACTCTGTGGACACGGTTTTTGTCAAACCGGGATGCTTCCCCACTAAGGTTGAATTTCTGGAAGCAGTGAGTGTTGCCGTGTCTGTCTTGAACAACGACATTCAAGGTGACCCCCCACTGTCTGAAACAAACGACCATCGAGTCGAGTTTCGGCCATTTCAGCCCGACAGAGCCGATATGAAAGTCCACTTCTCTCCTCGTCTTGCTCTTCAACTTGGTCTCGACCATCATGGCCCCTACCCTGCAAACGAAAAAATAAGTGGCGTCAAGCCCGTCGAAATGAGTTTGGGCATTCCACCACAACTCTTTATTTACCTGGACATTCTGGCAGACCAGATTATCGGACACACCCGGGCCCCTATACTTCGCACAGTACCTGTCGATATAAATGCGCGGTTTGGCAGTATGACCATTTTCCACTGCGAGCACCCCATTTACTTTGACTTAAACACGCGGTCGTTTGACACCCTCCAGATAGATATAAGGGACCACGCGGGGCGTTATCTCCCATTTTCACACGGGACATTGACCTTGCTAGTTCATTTCCGACAAGTGTCTTAGAAAAAAAAATGGCTCCGCAAAACCAAATCACTCAACATTACGTCACTCAGGCCGGCGGCGGTTTCGGACAATTCTACGCGGGTAGTTCTTATCAGAAGGGGCACGGCATTGGTTCCTGGCTCGGCGGGCTCTTCCGGACGATTCTCCCTATTCTCCGCAGCGGCGCGTCTGCCGTGGGGAAGGAGGCGGCCCGGGCGGGTAGTGCTGTGCTGGCCGATGTCGCGAACGGGCAGAATTTCCGCGGTAGTCTAAACAAACGCACGGGGGAGGCTGCGGGCAACCTGGCCAACCAGGCCAAGCGAAAAGCCGACTCGATGGCTGGGTCCGGTGCTATAAAAAGGCGGAAGAAAGCCCCTAAGGCTCATAACGTTCCGAACTCTCGAAAGAGAAAGACGGTCTCTAACCCCGATTACTTTACTTAAAAAAAATGGCATTCATGCATGCTGCTTCTTCGGAGTGTCTCCGTTCTGAATTGGATCTGTGGATCATTCCACCCACTCAGACCGCACTTGAATCGACTCACTGGGTTCCTTACAAACCCTTGACCACATTGGATGCGTCAAACACAGTCGAATTTTCCATACCTGGCGTGGGTCACGAGTACATAGACCCCGCCCACACTCTGCTGTACGTCAAAGCCAAAATTGTTAAGGCTGATGGTACAGACATTGTAGAAAACGATCGAAATGATGCAGCCCCTATTAATTACCCCCTCCACGCTCTGTGGAGTCAAGTGGATGTGAGTCTCAATCAAAAAGTCATTAGTCATTCAAGCATGACCTATGCCTACAGAGCTTACATAGAATCCCTCATGAATTATGACGCCGCGGCTAAAAAGTCCCACATGACACAGCGCATGTGGTACGAGGACACCCCTAACCATTTCGATTCTCTCGAAAGCGCTCAAAACCTTGGACTGGCATGGCGACGATCACGCACATCAAACAGTCGACAATTTGAAATGATGGGTCCCCTTCACATTGATTTCTTCAATCAGGATCATTTTCTTCTGAATAACGTGGAGCTCAGAATCAAGCTTACGCGAAACCGTGACGCCTTCACCCTCATGTCCACTGCTGGTACAGAGCGCATCAAACTTTTGGATGCGACTCTCTATGTCCGTAAAGTAGTGGTTTCGCCCACTGTGCTGCTCGGCCACGCACAGGCTCTTGAAAAGTCTCCTGCAAAATATCCAGTGAATCGAGTTGACATTAAAACAGTCACGATAACACAAGGGCTGCGAGACAAAAATTTGGACAACCTGTTCATGAACCAACTCCCTCAAAGAATTATTATTGGTTTTGTTGATAATCGCGCCTTTAATGGCGATTATGCCCGGAACGGTTTCAATTTCCAACATTTTAATTTGAATTACTTGAGTCTCATGGTTGACGGCCACCCTGTCCCATCACAGCCCCTCACCCCAGACTTTGCTAATGGATTGTACATGGAATGCTATAACACCCTTTTCTGTGGAACAGGCATACATTGGAAAGATGAAGGTAACAATATCAGTTACTCCGATTACCCTGGAGGAAACACTCTGTTCTGTTTCGATCTGTCCCCTGACATGTCGGCCAGCGAACCTCACTGGAATCTCCAGAAGCAAGGCACTCTTCGTCTAGAGTTGAAGTTTGCAACAGCCCTTGCTCAACCTATAAATTGCATTGTATATGCGGAATTCCAAAATCTGATTGAGATCGATAAACATCGTAACGTGGTTGTCGATTACAACGTCTAAAGAATTATAGAAAATAAAACTTTTTTTAAAAAAAGTAAATAAAAAAAGATGGATGGGCTTTCCCTAGATTCGCTCATGAGAAAAGATAAACATGTGGCGCCTATGTTCGAAGGCGTGTTTGCCTCGGACACACTACCACATCGCCTACACAAACGCCCCGCCTTACTGATTGCCAACACGGACCCTATCACAAAACCAGGCCAGCACTGGGTTGCTTTCTACATCGGGAAGCACGGCGAGGGTGAATTCTGGGACTCCTATGGCATGCCGCCTATTGTCCCAAATCACCGAAAGTTTCTTGACCGACTTTGTAAAAAGTGGACTTACAACCATACAAGTTTACAATCTATTGATTCAGAAGTGTGTGGCGAGTACTGCCTCATGTATTTGATTCACCGCGCCCATGGTATTTCTCTGCATACTTTTGTCAAAAAGTTATTTTGTTCAGACACTGAAAAAAACGACAGAGTTGTACACGCCATGTACAAACGCATGTTTGGAAACAAAAAGAATTGTGTGTTACAACACAAAACAAAAGTGCAAACATCATGCACAAGAAAAAAATAACGAGCTCGATAAAAAAAAATTGTACAAGAAAAATTTTCCGTGCAAGAAAAAAATACTTTTGTACATAAAAAAAATTTTGGTACATAAAAAAACTGTTGGTACGAAAAAAAAATTTTGGTCCATAAGAAATGCACGTGTTGGTACATAAAAAAAATTTTGGTACAGAAAAAAAAATTTTGGTACAGAAAATTATTTTGCGGTACAGAAAAAAATTTCTGGAAAACACCAAGAATTTTTTGCGCGTTTCTGAAAAACACTAGAAATTTTTCTGGCATTTCCGGAAAACACTAAAAATTTTCTGGGCATTTTCTAAAAAACTTAAAGATTTTTCTTGGCATTTCTAGAAAACACTAGAAATTTTCTAGGCATTTCTGGCATTTCCCGGCGCGGTTCGTTCCCGGACGGTTCCCCGGCGAGGCGCATTCCCGGACGGCCCCCGGCGCGTTTCCGGACGGCCCCCGGCGCGATACCGGTGCGGCACTCCCGACGTCTCGCGATGATTCAAACGCGGTTAACGGCATTCCCCGGCGCGGTACTTAAATGCGGAAACAACCGATAGGGGGCGCGAGGGTGAGGGACAAATAGAATAAAAGGCGAGCGCTGCATCCCCACCGATCATTCAGACGAAAGAATCGGAGCGCGATGGAGTTGCTTGCCTTGCGTAACCCATACGATTGTTCTTACAAGTATGACAGGGTACAGATATTGAAAAGAGGTAAACTCCTGGATGAATTCAACATTTGGGAAGTGAGTGAATTTAATTCTGACAGAAAATGGCTTTGTCCAAAAATAAAAGCCCATCTCTCCGGAGAAACCACAGAGCACTTGGGGACAACTGAAAGAATGATATCACATGTCGTTCATTTCATACAGCTGAGAGACAAGCCGTTCATTATGATAGAGCGTTATGATAATTTCTATGAAGTGGACGGCGTACCCCAATTTATGCAAACATATCTGGGTCTCACATCTTGGACAGCCTTGTGCAAGCATGCCAAAGAAATTATGGATTTCTATCCTCCGGATGAGATTGACTGAACAACACTGCTTGCAAAGCATTAAAAAAACTCATATTATGAAAAATAAAAAAAAACTCATAAAATAATCACTAAAACCAATAAAAATCTACGAGACACTGGAGACCGGGGAGCTAGTCAGGCCCCAAAACAAAAAAAAACAATCAGACAATTTCTGCTAATGAGCGCCTGGTAGGGTAGGCAACCCTTCGTGTACCCCACCCCTGCCTGGAGAGAGGGCTCTGCATTGTGCTGCCATCTAGTCGAGCCGGGGTGCAAACACCCGCAACCCTTCTGCTAACAGCTGCAGACACATAAAAGATTTAAAAAAGACATCAATGGAGGAATCCACTAAGTGATAGATTGAAGGAAGTGACATTCTAGATGCGAGAGAAAATAGATATGCCATTAGGGACAAAGATCATCTAAGTTTCATTGTTTGTAAATAGAAGAACATAACCCCCTGAACATGTCAATAAACATCACTTCATGTTTTGACATCATCTCTTGTGACTTCTATTATCGAATGATTGCTTTATTTATTCTACATTCAAAATATCTTATGTTTGTGTGAGTGTGTGTGTGGTTTTTGTTTCTTCATTGTGTTCAACTTAAAGAAGTGCATTGACTTTCAAGTGACTCGAGCAATCCGACGAGCTCACAGGAATATTTTGTCTAGTCTGTTTTCTATTTGTGTGTTCTCAGAGTGAAATTAACTGTTGTGTGAGTAAGTCTGAGTCAGTTTAGCATGAAATTAAGATAGAGAGATAAAGCATTCTGAAAAAGAAGTTAACATTTTAGCCGAGTTAGTGTACAACCTAATTTCAAACTTTTTCAACTAAATTCAAAAAATTTCACACTTAATTCATGCAGGAGAAGCTTTGTTTCAGTTCAGAGCTACTCTCTCGACAAAGTTTCATAGAAAAATATACACCATTCTAACATTTCATCTGGTTTCCTTCTTAACAAGATCTCCGTCTGATAAGTTACCGCAGTTAGTTCAAGTTTTTGTTTGAGACCAAATTGAGATCTAGCTTCCTATCTGATGGCTTTAAATCCTTGCCTGAGACCTTCTGATATGATTTTAGACAAAACTGATTCTGAATTTTCATTAAAATCTTATGTTTTAAGTTTTATCACTTAACTACACTATTTCCAAACTTTTTTAGCTAAATTCAAAATGTACAGACTCTATTCATGCAGGAGAAGCTTTGTGTTAGCATTGTTTCAGTGTACAATAAGTATCTTTGATGAGAAATAACAAGAACTTGTTTGGTTTAAGTCAGTCGATGTTCAGGATAGTTTCCGAGGCCTAGGCATATTTTCAAATCTTAATAACTTTTGATAGAATTCTCCTAGACTCTCAGTTCTAGTTTTAAATCCAAGAGTAAGGCATGCCTGCTTGAGTTAAGGATATAAAGACCAAACAATTTGATAAAATACTTGAGTTTTAAGAGAAAGTAGTGTTCTATAGGAATTGAAACTTTTTCCTACTAAGTATTGAAAGTTCTGACTTTATTTCTGCAGGAGAGGCTTTGATTTAGTATAATCTCAGTTAACTATAAGTATCTTTGATGAGAATTGATGAGAAATAGTACAGTTAATGTTACTCGAGAACCAACTCCGAGTCAGATCCGACTACAGAGTGATAGGACGCAAAGTGATAGTTGACAGAGAAGGAGAAGGAAGAACACAGAGATAAGAACAAAGCCCGTCAATTTAATAAAAAAAGTTTTAAAAAAAAGATGATTATAATAAAAAAAATAGATTACATACTGATTGGTGGGCAAAAAAAAAAAAAAAAAAGAAAATCACAGATTGATCATAACACATTCACACGATACACACTCATACATAAAAAATACAACCCCTTAAACACATGACAAAAAAATATTTTTTAAAACCCAACACACATACACAGAAAAAAGAAAGACATAACACACACACACTCACACAGACATACATCACCACACAAATACACACTGAAACATACACTTTAAATTTTAACCCCAACATTCATACAACAAAGTTACATAAAAATAAGTCACACTCACACACACAGACGTACATCCCCACACAAACACTCACAGAAACATACAACCCCATTAAATTTTGAAAAAAACATATACATACAAAAAAAATGAATTTAGAGACACGCTACATCACACATACACACAGACACAACCACACAAAAAATCACAGTTGGAAAATCACAGTATAATCATGAAAAAATAATCAACAGACACCACCAGATGGGGGAGGGGGTGGTGGACCCCAATGGCGCTGCCATGGGTGGCATGGGTTGGATCTCTTCATGTCAACCCCCGGGCGCACCCACACCCTGTTCGGATAGGGGCGTCGCCTCCCAGGTATACCTCTCCCTCTCCACACGGGGTGATCAGCAGGGTTCTGCAACAACACACACAGAAAAATAAATACACAGACAGAAAAAAAAATGACAAGGACTTGCAAAGAAACAACTTACAAGGCGCTCACGCCATGGGGGGCGGGAGAGGTCTGGCATGCTCATGTTGACCACATCACATGCATTCTCGCATGGCTCAGGGACGAAGGGCTGTGAACAGGAAAAAACATAGTGATGAGTACACTGAAAGGGCCAGCATGAAGGGGAGCAGCACGCGGAAGTGGCGGACGCCGCGCCGCGACACGGACATCACCTGCTAGAGCGAGAGAGACAGAGCAATGGACGAGCAGGGCGACGGTGGGCCCGTCGTGCGGGGCGCGGCGAGGCAGCGCTAAGACAAAGAGCATGCAGAACGGAATGAAAGAAAACTCACTTCCTTGATTTCCCCTTCCTCCGCGGCGCTGCTGCTGCTGTTGTTGCTGCTGCTGCTGCTGCTGCTGCTGCTGCTGCTGTCGCTACAGTCCTGTGAACAGGTGAACACTTTGATCAGAGCACTGGAAGTGACGGCGTGCATGGGATGTGTGCGGGGCGCAGCGGCGTGCGCGGCGGAGTGCAATGCAGTGAGAGAGAGAGAGAGAGAGAGCAGAAGGATTACTCACATCAACGCATGGCGCCAGCGCAGGCGCGACCACGGGGGCTGGCGGGTCCACGGGGGATGGCGGGCCAAGCGGGGGCGCGGCGGCCGTGGCCTCAACATCAACAACAGGGTCCACGGGGGCTGGCGGGCCAAGCGGGGGCGCGGCGGCCGTGGCCTCAACATCATCATCAACATCATCATCAGACTGAAACCATTAAGGGAAGAACAGAATGAGTTTTCCAACAGAGACAACGACAAAACACGAACCGAAAGTGGAAGCTTAGAAGCCAAACGTCCAGTTAAGGTTAGTGACAGCACAGAGCACGAAGGTGTGCATTTTAAAGTTACGAAACGTGCATACCAAACATAAGCCAGATCAAGTGAATGTAGAAACACTAAGACAGACGCAGACGGACAAAACATTGATAGTGAGAACAGAAGAAAAAGCAGACGTGCTTTAGCAAGATAATCACACCGTGCAAAGCAAGCGTGGCAATGAACCACAGCTGACTTACACATGTCGACACGCAGGCCTGGTGCCGACTATGCAGAACTCAACAACATTTTGCTGACACGGCGCATGCCGGGATGCGCCGCACTGGGCAACATAACCTATCACAACACGCGGTTTCAGAGTAACGAGCACTGCACTCGCGATAAAAAATACGACACTGACTCTACACTCAGCTGCAAGGAAACCAATAAATTGGTTACTTGAGGAAAAACCATGACGCCGGCGAGGTTAGGCGCGACCCACAGAGAGCCGGCCGGCTCGCACGGCGGGTACATAAAACAAACACTTGCACTTTCACTGTACTCACCAGGTAGAGGTCCTCAGACAGGTCAATGATTAACGTGTCTCCGGAAACGTTCTCAATGTCGACGTCCTCGTCGTCACTCGCATCCCTCATAACAACAACGTTCTCCATCTTCACAGGACGTGGGGACACCTCCGACACGGAACGGGACGACGCAGCATGCACGACGAGGACCTGACACCAATGACCGGCCGGCGGGGGCGCACCTCCCTTTATGCTTTCGAGGTGTGCTGCTGCCGCGCGCTCGCAGCACACCTAAATTTCTAGGAACTGCCCGAGCGCTCGGAACCCGAGCGCTCTGATTGGCTGAAAATACCGATTTTCCTCCAATGGCAAGCGACTTGGGCTGCAGCCGGGCGGCGGCAGCACAGCTTCGCCTCGCTTCCCACGGCTCGACAGGTCAGGACCGTTCTCACGCCGAGCGTGTCAGAACATGAACGCGGGGGGATGGGGGCGGGGGGCACGTTAGCGCTACGCGCTGCAGGGTGACCACGGCTTTGCCTCGCGGGTCGCGGGCCGGAACCAGTACGGCATAAAGTGAGGTACATCAATGCACTTGCGTCATTACACATTGTGCTCTTGCACCGCACGGACGCAGGGCGAGGTGCACTGACGCCTCGCGCCCCGCTCCGCGGGACGCGTCGCGCGGTGCGGAACCAGGAAAGGTGGCGCCTCGCCCCGGCTCCGCGGGACGCGTCGCGCGTCGCGGCTCGCGGCGGCAGGGGCGGAACCAGGAGGGGTGGTGCTTCGCGGCGGTGACTCGCAGAGGATGACGTCACAGGGGTGGCGCTTGGACTCTCGCGGGTCCGCGCCGCGGGTCCGCGCCGCGCCGGAGCGCGGAACAGGTCCAGACTTGGGTTTGCGCCGCCCAAGGCCAGGGGCGGGTCCTGAAGGGGTGCAGCCCTCCAGGGCCGCCCTGGCAGGGGGCGGGCAACCGACTTAGGCTAGGTTAGGGCTGGTGACTTAGGCCCCTCCGGCGACTTAGGTTGGGTTAGGCTCGCACAAGATGCCTACCCGAGACATATCCCACTATGGGACCACTAAGGTTAGGTTACCCCCCTCCACTTTGCCTACCCGAGACATATCCCACTATGGGACCACTAAGGTTAGGTTACCCCCCTCCACTTTGCCTACCCGAGACATATCCCAATCAACATGGCTGCCGTTTACATATCCTCATCCTTACTACTTACAAGCAAATAGTATGACAGTCCCACATTAGCATGTTGTCCAGTATATCATGATCATATTTTTTTTCCAGATGGTCCTGACTCAACCCCTAGCCCAGAACGGCCTGGCAACAATACCAACTTTCATGGAAGACTGCAGGCATAATTTCGTGAAAGTGATACAATGTCCCACTGATTGTCCGTGGCAGTGCCTTCGTGCCACGGACATCACGGACGAAGGTCTCGCTGCGGTGCACTCCGCGAATTTGCAAAGTCGGTTGGAAAGACCTCTCCACAACATTGGGCCTCGGACATGCCTCTGCGAGTAAGTTCCCGTGTCAGTTGCGTCAAAACCAACGTTGATACATTGCGTTTGTCTGTTGCAGTGATCTCGAAGTTTTCACGGACCCACTGGTGCAGTGACTAGTTGTAAACTGTTTATTTATTATTATTTAACTGGAGCTCCCCCTACCCTTTAGCGCGAGAAAAGCGCCCGGTTTTTATTTCCACTTTCTTTGCGTATCGTATCAATGTCCCATCCGCATGATTCCTATGATGTGACCATCAGGGAAATGAGTAGGATGGGACATCAATGTCCCATCCGCATGATTTCAATGATGAACTTGTTGAACGGAACAAGACAATGGAAGTTGTGGTAAGAAGTGTCTAACGATCTAGTTAAGGAGCACATTAGTAGTATAACAGGCACTGACTTGCATTGCCTAACCTGCCCCCTGGCAGGGGCAGGGGCAATGCATGCCAGCGCCTGTCGGACTCCGCCATATCGTGTTTCTCATCCGGACGTGCGTGCCGTTCTCAAGGCCACGGTGTTCCGGGGCTGCCTACCCATCAGGCGCTTCGTGTATCCCTTAGCCGGTTGCCTACCAACCAGGCGCTTAGTACCAGTTCGACTCCGCCATATCGTGTTTCTCATCCGGACGTGCGTGCCGTTCTCAAGGCCACGATGTTCCGATAGGCTGCCTACCCATCAGGCGCGCCACAGGGGCAACGTGAGCCAGTACCAGTCCAACTCCCGCCGACTCTGAGTCATCCGGACGTGACTGCCGTTCTCAAGGCCACGATGTTCCGGGGCTGCCTACCCATCAGGCGCTTCGCGTGTCCGTTTGGCCGGTTGCCTACCCACCAGGCGCACCACCCGTTTACGTCCGGCTGCCTACCCACCAGGCGCCACTGACGTAATGTTGCGTTTGGGGCTGTGTGTCACCGGGGACACCCGGAGGTGGACGATGACGTCCTCCCCGGCCTCCGACCGACTAGCCCCAAGTGTTTACTCGGCGGAGGTCCGAGGCAGACTGACACGTCCAGCAGGCGAGCAAACTAGCACCCGTTCTACTTCGCCGAGTTTCTCATCCAGACGTAAGTGCCGGTCTCAAGATCACGTTCCAGGGCTGCCTACCCATCAGGCGCCTCATGCCAATTCTTTTTCAGGGTTGCCTACCCATCAGGCGTTTTCGGGAAAGGGGGAAGATAAAATAAAAAGCAATGTGCATTATATTTTTTATTTATGTTTCTGCTTTTTACAACAGGTTTGACAATTCGTTACACGAATATCTTCACAAATAGTTACATTCTGAGCATAACGCTTAAACATTTCGTCGACAATTTCGTCATTAGAGGTACAATCAGAAGTGAAACAAGTTACAAAATCCTTCATAGAGTATCCATGTGCCTTAAAAAGTAAAAACAGTACGCAGTACTGCCCACATACATCAGAATCGAATTCCTGTAAATCAATTGTGTTTTTGGTCCAGAGTTTACATTGGCGGTCCATGAATTTTCTGATACTAGGGACATAAGGTCCAAGTCCATAGGAGCAGAAATGTTCTCCTCGCCCGTCGCAGCCAACATAAATGGCTTGCCAATGTGCTCCCGGCTTGTTGATGGGGTCGGTGTTCACAATGATGAGTGACGGTTTATTGTGTAAGTTGTGTGGAAGTGTGTCGGAGGCAAATACTCCTTCAAAGTGTGGTGAAGCGTGTGGATCTTTCCGCAAAACCGCTTCAAGGGTGTGCCCGTCCATTTCAGACTCCAAAGTCTACGACCACGTTTCGGTTTTTGTCAATCTCAATCAAATTATTGAATTCTGAGAGGACAATACAGTTTATGGCTCCCGCAAGAGGTTTAGCAAACTTTACTTCCAGTCTCACAACTCCTTGGCGCTGTAAGTTCCAGTGACTTTCATGGGCAGAAAGGTCTTGCGAAAGGTCAAATGCGTAGAGTGCGAAACCTTGTGGGTACTCAGTGTAGGTGATATCATTCCCTTCATCTTTCCAATGCAAGCCCGTCCCACTGAAAAGCGTGTTGTATGCGTCGATGTGTAAATTATGTTCGTAGTCAGGTGTGATAGGTTGTGCAGGAATTTGTTCTGAGTCCACATAGAGACTCAGGTAATTAAGATCGTAGTTTTGGAAGTTAAATGGATTGTACTGGTAACTTCCATTGAATGCCGGATTTGAGACAAAGCCAATGATGATTCTTTTTGGGATCTGTCCAAGGTGTAAGTTTGATATAGATTTATCCTGGACTCCGACTGGAATAGTTATTGTTTTGAGGTCAACTCTTGTGAGTGGATACTTGGCTGGTGCCTGTTCAAGGGCTGCTGCATGTCCAAGCAGTACAGTGGGTGAGATGCGAACTTTTCGCACTAAAAGTGTTGCATCTAAGATGACCACCTTTTCATTTCTGTTAGTTGACATGAGCACGAAGGCATCTCGGCTACGAGTGAGCTTAACTCTCAGTTCTACGTTATTTAAGAGAAAGCGATCCTGATTGAAAAAGTCACTATGAATAGGCCCTAGGAGCTCAAATACTCTGCTGTTTTTAGTGAGTTCGTGTCGTTTTTTGAGACCCTCGTTTTTGTCTGGCTTGCACTCGTCCAAGTGTCCGGCTGTGTCTTTATACCACATGCGCATAGACATGTGAGAATTTTTGGCAGGTGAGTCATAAGCCAGGAGTGACTCCATGTAACTTCGATACGGGTAAGTCATAGCAGATTGTGAAATTAATTTTTGGTTCAGTGAAACATCAACCTGGCTCCAAAGTGAGTGCAACATATAATTAACAGGTGTGGCGTCACTGTTATCCCCTTCAACCAAGTCACTGCCATTTTCTTTCACAATTTTTCCCTTCACCAGTAACAGTGTGTGAGCAGGATCAATGTATTCATGTCCAGTTCCTGGGACACAGAATTCGATGGTGTTTGATTGCTCAATGCTGGTGATTGGCTTAAAATGTGTCCACTGCCCCCCTTCCAGAACTGTCTGTGTAGGTGGAATCGCCCATAAATCAAGTTCAGAGCGAAGCGCCTCTGAGGAGGCAGTGTGTAAAAGTGCCATGTTTTAGAAAATGTGTTGTGGTGATTCTTCGGTCTTCACCTTGGCCCTCTTAAGTGTGTTTCCTGTTCGAGTGCCGGCTATGGACTGACGCTGACCCCGTGCTCTGCCTCGCTTTATACCTCTCCCTCGCATCTTGTTTACAAGGTTTTTACCCGCCTCAGAGAAGTGTTGCTGTACGCTATTTCTCAGTGGGACTTCGCCTGATGCAGCATCAGCAAGAATGTGACTTCCTGCCCGAAGGGCTTCACGCCCAACAGCACTTGCCCCTTGTTTTAGGTACGGAAAAATGTTACGGAACAGTCCACCAAGGAAGCTTCCGATGCCCGCCCCTTTTTGTGTTGATGAGCCCGCATAAAAGTTCATTCCAGACCCAGTCTGGGCCTGTTTGACGTAATACTCTGCGATGTGTGCCATGGTTGTACTAAACACGCTGTCTGAAGTGACACAGCAAGGTCAACGTTCCGTGATCAAATGGCACAAAACTGCCCGTGTGTGTCCTTAACTTGACCGTCCATTGCCATCCGGCAGTTCTTCGATAGATGTCAGCGTCTCATGAAGTGCGAACAGGATGTTTTCGCGGGTGATGTGTACTGAATTTCTATTAAGTTTTCTCCGTCGGTCACTTGTTCAATCGTGTTAGGATAGTGAATATCCAACAGAGCTACTTCCCATTCTCCATGAAGTTCTACACGTTCAGATAGTTGGATTTTGTAGTTTGATGTTTTGTTTTCTGGGTACACCTTTGGGCTGGCATTGCTCGGCAGTACCATATAGAAATCCATTATGTGTCCACAATATCTTTCGCGAAGACCCAAGAGCGGGATGACTTGGGGTAACCTCTCCAGTGGACGAACTTCTCTTTTCTGACACCCTTTCCCCGCTCCTTGAGTATATATGCAATTTTGTAGAGCTCTGGCCTTTTGACGGGACTAAGTTCCCACGAGTAGAAGTGTCCCTCAAGTTCTTCATTTTTGTCCAGGTCAGCTATTCGGTATATGGGTTGTATCTGTGGTATAACTTGTGTTATTTTAAATACTTCTTCAGACCAATTCCAAGTACACCCCTTTTCAAACCTTCTTTTTTCTCTAGAGATGCGAACAAAGTCACCCACTTTTAATTTAGGTGCCACTTTCTTAGCAAGTAACTTTTTTCCGTATAGGGTGTCGTAAACCTCGAGTACACGTCGAGGATCGCTGGCTTCGTGTGGTGTCATCTTCAATGTTTTGTGTATTTTGTGGTTGTAAGCATGTGTAATGTTTTCTAAAACTCCGTTAGTATACTGATAATCTTCTGTCTGTGTAAAGACCCGTTGCATCCACAATCTCAAAGTACCGATGAATCTTTCTGTAATCGAACATTTTGTATCCGGGTTGTTTGTATGTGCATAATTTATGTCGTGTTGCTTTAAAAAGGTTTTAAGTGTCCTATTGTTTAGCTCTCCACCTTTATCCGTAATTAGCCTACTTGGCCTCCTGGTTGTGTGTCCGAAAAGGGTTTCAAATGCCTTTTTTATTGTACCAGCCTTTTTGTTCTGCACAGGCACTGTCCATGCATACCGAGAAAACACGTCCGTGACACACAAAATATATTTGTGTCCTTGATTCTCCTCATGAATTGAACTAAAATCTGCTAGGTCTGCTTGCCAGCAGTCGTCTATATTGTCTGCGTATGTTACATTGCGTGGAAATTTACGTCGTGCTCTTTTGTGTAGTGAGTGTGAGTCTTGCTCCTGGAGGTAGGCAGCCACTAGGTTCTTACTAACTTTACTCCCCGCCGCTGTTTTCAGGCGTTCTAGTGTGCTGTACCCCGCAGGGTGGCGTGTATCTTTGTAAATTGAATCAAGACCATCGTTTCCATTTTGTGTCTCTGACGGCAACAGCACCCCTGTATTCGCTTTTCTTTGTTTTTGTAAGGCGTTTCCCTCTGCCTTTGTGTGGGCTTTGCGTGATTGTTTTCGTGGCGTTTTCATATCTTTCACTTAGTCCTGCACCCTCTTGCGTTTGTAGAGCCCGTATGTATTGTTGGTTGCCTATGATATCTAATGGAGTGTGAAGTGATTTCAGCACCAAAGCAAACGTATGCCAACGTGAAATTTTCGCTTGTTTCCGAGTGCGAACCGCGTCAGAAATCAAGTCAATGATGCTCGAGTACGTCTCTCCACCGACTGACGTGGTTCCATTCCTATCCCAACTAATATAGGCTTTCGCTTCTGGTGTTGATAAGTGGTCATAGAGTGCTGAAGCGGCGTTTTTAAATTTGACAGGGATGAGTGATATGAGTCTTTGTTTTAAAACAGTGTACTGTTGTGTCTCCGATTCTATTTCATTCTCGTTTTCATTGGTAGTTGATTCTTTTAAAATGAGTGAGGCGGGCTTTCTTTGTTCGTTGACAAAATAAAGGTACCGCTGTAAAGCTTGATCGTACAGTTTCCACTTATCACTGTCTGCAGCTCGCTGTTTCAGAATACGACTCATTTCTTAGTCCAAATCGTCCATGACATCTCCAGATGAACGAGCCGCGGGCTTTTCGTGTAATTTTGTCATGGCCTCGTGAGGCACGAGTATCAATTTCTTGCAATGTTCCATAGTTGAAAAATTATGCGCCGAAAAATGATTTTTCCGAGGGTAGGAGCTAAAACACTGAGCAGAAGGGGCAGAAATGATCCCCCCTTTTGGTTTAAAGCTTTTTTCTTGGTTAACCAAGACTCTCCTCGCTTAGCTAGCCGTTTAATGATTGCTTTGTGTTTCTTCAAGTTTTCTTTTTGTGTAGGTGTTAGTGGCACGTTACCGCACAAAGTGTTGTCACAAAGTTCACAAATGGAGTAAACAAGCGGCTTGTCAGCGTGTTTTAGAATGGCCTTGCGTAATTGTGGAGGAGCTCGCTGAAGGACACGAAGTAAATCTTTATGAGATGGATTCGTTGAATAGGGGACATCTCGGGACTGTCAGATGTGTACCCTTCGGCTCATCGTCTAAGAATGATTTACTACGTACGAAGAAGAGCACTTTTATACTTTCCTTTTGGTATGTATACTACTGTCGTTTCATCAGGAAAAATGTGTGTTCTCAGTCGTAAGTGGTCTTTTTGTCTCACATGAAAATCGAACAGAATATAAGAGTGTCCCTCCCGTGTAGCGTCTTCATACGCCTCCAGCATTCCTTTCCAATGAGTAGGATCTACTTGAAGGACGAAAGTTCTAATTTGTTGCACATCTCGTGGTGATTTTAACAGAATAACATAGTGTGCTTGAAGACTGAGCTGTCTGAAGTGAGGAGGGAAAATGGACTGAGAAAGGAACCAGTAGGACAAATTGCGGTGATGAGATCCTTTGATGGCAATTTTTAAAAACTCAGGATTCTTGACTTCGTCTAAGAAATCATCGACAATGACTAATTTGGGGCCTTCCCCAGGAGGAAAGTGGTCCAACGAAGGTGCGCCCTCAATAAATTGGACAGAGTGTTGCTGTGCCAGTTCGTCGTACATGCTTTGATATTCACTGTAATACCAAATGACCTTTTCGAAAGTGGCCGTGAACATTTCGGCACGGTTTGCTACTATCTTTTTGACCAAAAAGCTTTTTCCTGCTCCACTCGGAGCACAGACCAGGGCATTGGATGGATGGGAGAAACGCAAATCCATGTTGACGGTGCTATGTGTGCACTTGAAATGAGCGAAATGAAACATGTAACGTCGTTTATATGAGCTACGATATCATAAAGTACACCGTCGACTTCCCCAGGCGCACCCAGATTGACGGGTGCGGGTGAGCGAGCACACGATGGCGACGGAGCGACCGATGCGCGGGTGGGCGGGCGCGGTGCGTGCGCGGGCGGGCGGGCGCGGGCGGTGCGTGCGTGCGCGGGCGGGCGCGGACGGGTGGGCGGGCACGCTGGAAGAGGCTAAATAAGATCGGTTCGAATTAAGGCTGCCGCAGGGTGAAAAAGTTTATTACGTGCAGTCAGCCATCATGGACACAACACGAATCAAACCGAACCCATACAAAAAGAAAGTGCTCGTCGTCAGGCCCTCAAACACAAGGGGCCCGTGGTTTTATTGGAATGCGGGCCCATTCAAGCTTCACCCACGGGACCGCACGCACGCACAGTTGGCATGAAGTTCGTCTTTCATTTCGATTGAGAAAAAAATGTCTGCCCATAACGGAACGGAAGACGCCGAAGGATATGGAGCTCAAACCCCACCAAGAGATGAAATGATAGTTCTCCTTGTCATCATGATTTGCGCCATGCTGATTCGTTGCTTCGAAGGCATTTTTCTGCGTCCTTATGTAGCTTACCCTGCGATCCCTGATGTAATCGCGAACGGGACTGGACATCGTTCAGGGTCAGGCTTGGCGGAGAACCAGACCGTAGATGCTCCGCCTGCGCTAGGCGGAGACAGTGAGACAAACGTGGCGGCGGGGCCCATCCGCTCCAGCAGCGCGACGAAGCTAGACGATGGCGCGAGAGTGCCGGATATTTATGCAGAGGGGGACGGGGGACGAAGAGCACTCGCACAGAGCTAAGAGTGTTCTGCACGTATGGAATTGGACCTTATGTCCCTAATATCAGAAAATTCATGGACCGCCAATGTAAACTCTGGACCAAAAACACAACTGATTCTTTTGTATATGGGCAGTACTGCGTACTGTTTTTACTTTTTAAGGCACATGGATACTCTATGAAGGATTTTGTAACTTGTTTCACTTCTGATTGTACCTCTAATGACGAAATTGTCGACGAAATGTTTAAGCGTTATGCTCAGAATGTAACTATTTGTGAAGATATTCGTGTAACGAATTGTCAAACCTGTTGTAAAAAGCAGAAACATAAATAAAAAATATAATGCACATTGCTTTTTATTTTATCTTCCCCCTTTCCCGAAAACGCCTGATGGGTAGGCAATCCTGAAAAAGAATTGGCATGAGGCGCCTGATGGGTAGGCAGCCCTGGAACGTGATCTTGAGACCGGCACTTACGTCTGGATGAGGAACTCGGCGAAGTAGAACGGGTGCTAGTTTGCTCGCCTGCTGGACGTGTCAGTCTGCCTCGGACCTCCGCCGAGTAAACACTTGGGGCTAGTCGGTCGGAGGCCGGGGAGGACGTCATCGTCCACCTCCGGGTGTCCCCGGTGACACACAGCCCCAAACGCAACATTACGTCAGTGGCGCCTGATGGGTAGGCAACCGCATGCAAGGATGAAGGTGAGACACCTGGTGGTTAGGCAGCCGGACGCATGAATGCGGGTGGCGCGCCAGATCGAGAACGCCTGTTGAATAGGCAACCCTGAGTAATCATGGGCACTTGGCGCCTGATGGGTAGGCAATCACATGTGAGATGTGGGTGAAGCACCAGGTGTGTAGGCAGCCGGACGTAAACGGGTGGTGCGCCTGGTGCGTAGGCAGCCGGGCGTAAACGGGTGATGCGCCTGGTGGGTAGGCAACCGGCTAAAAGGAATAAGCGAAGCGCCTGGTGGATAGGCAGCCCCGGAACATGGTGGCCTTGAGAAGGGCACGCACGTCTGGGTGAGAAACACGATATGGCGGAGTCGAATTGGTACTAAGCGCCTGGTGGGTAGGCAACCGGCTAAGGGATACACGAAGCGCCTGATGGGTAGGCAGCCCCGGAACACCGTGGCCTTGAGAACGGCACGCACGTCCGGATGAGAAACACGATATGGCGGAGTCCGACAGGCGCTGGCATGCATTGCCCCTGCCCCTGCCAGGGGGCAGGGTAGGCAATGCAAGTCAGTGCCTGTTATACTACTCACATTATGCGGTGGTTTGGCCTTCTTGTCAAGGAAGATAGATTGCCAGAGTTTGGTGAAACATTGGTACACTTGTTCCGAATTACTCTGTCACCACACTTAGGTAACAATTCAGCTTCTCAGAGCCTTAAGTATTTGAAGGCAAAAGTAGCTAACAATTCAGAAGAAGAATGTGAAGATTTGGGCGTAGAATATGATACGGATGACAGCGACGATGAAAGCTCAACCAGCCAAGGTATCAAAATGTGGCTCCAGGATAAAAACAATGAAGCAGAGATAGGACAACAAGAAGATATCGGAGAAGCAGTCAATCCGTACTATGTCCCCAAGTTTGCCACAAAACTTCTGAAACTATGCTATTCCTTCCCGCTATGGTCTGCTATGCTGGTCAAGGATTACAAAAGCCCCTTTCCAAAGGCGACGTCAGTTCACGTAGAATCATGTATTTCATACATTAAGGACAAAATATTCAACCAGAAGGAGTTGCCAGTGTCAAAGCATGAATTTCTAGGACGACATCTACTATCACTCCGAGGGAATGTAGCTCTCGCACAGGTGTCTATTTTGCAAGAAGAGCCTGAGAGAGACACTGAAAAGGGCGATGAAGAAGGAAGCGAAGATGTTAATGAATCGGACAAAGAAGAGTGATCCAAAACGGACCGGACTGAGCTAAACGAAACTGAAAATTGGAGAAACCTGGGTGAGAAACCACAGAAGGAACAAAAACAGTCAACTGCTGTGCCGGAAACTTCAAAATACCTCAAGCCACACCCAGAAATTTTGCGGTGTCTTACTCCCGCCCAGACGAACTGCTCCTCAGGAATGGCAACTTCGGCGGTGACAACTCTTTTTTCAAGATAAACGCTAATACAAAGGTACAAATCAAGAACACTTGTGTCCGAAAGGGAACAGCTGCGCCACTTCGTTGAACTCCACAAGGACATGTCTCCTACCCTGGAAGTGGCTTGGAGCTTGGCTCACAAAGGTGCCGAGAAACTGCTTCCAGTAGCATCATTGAAGAATGCCAATCTCACTTACTCACAACGAGGTGGACGGTCCAGAGGAAGGAAGACTGGTATTTTAGAGTACAGTTGCTTTGGTAACCTCCAGAAGCTCATTCAAGAACTTGAGCCCAACTGGATCTCGATTAATACTAAGTGGAAATGCATATCCAAACACCACCAGTGGCGGCGCCACACAACAAGCAATAACATGGTGACCGCTAGATTGCAACCACAAGGTGGCCTGCATGATTTGCAAGACAACTTATCTGTGGCCTTGGGAGTAGACTCTAAAAAGTGTGTCCACCAAAATTGTGACAAGTGGGCGAACCCAGAACACGCTCTCAGCGACCTTTTTAGTATTGATACTGGTGACGTCAACATTCCTGAGAAGAGGAAAGGTAAAAAAGATGTACACTTGGGTGACATTCCAATGAGCGTTACACTCCTTGACAAAAAGTACCTTCCTCTGGGCGTAGTAAGCTACACTTCAGGCCACTACATCGCCTATGTCAAAAGTGTCAACGGTAAATGGACTGAGTATAATGACATCAGCAGACATCCCTACGTCGTGTATTAACAGCCGTAATAAATCCAGAGATAATCATCATGTTAAAAACATCAGACTGAACTGTATGAGGTGCCAAGAGGAAAAATATGAAACCTGACCAAACTAGATATTTGATTCTTTTCTTTGTGAAGTGATTGTAATAACTTTTGGAGTGTGCTTTCTTATGAACATGTGACATCGTGAGTTTATTTTCACCGTTTTGAATTGCATTACAAAGGATGCGGTTTTAGTCGCATTTTTGTATGATTATGTATGTTTAAATAATCATACATACAATTGGTTTAACAGAATCTTTGCCAATGGCGTGACATTGCCATTGAAGAGCCAAAACAGTTCAACAGAACGTTTGGCATAATTTTAAGTGATTTGTTTGAATATGTCCTTATTTGTAATTGGACATATTTTTTGGACACATTTTTTACTTAATTGTCGTGACTCAGTGTTTACATGTTAACATTTTTTGTTCCATTTTTGTATGAGTAGTAATTAATGGTTCTAAAAACATGCAAAACAAAATATTTTTTTTATTCCTGTCAAATTGTGACTTAATGACATTAAGTCTACTGACATTAAGTCTGGACGATTCTTGTAGACAATTTTTCCTGTAACACACATAAACACTGCGCACAGACTTTTGACTCCTACTCCCCCCTAACTCTAATAGGGTTTTTGCCTTGGTGTTGCAAACCTGACTAGCTAAATCCTATCTAAAACACCATTTTTAATCTAGGAAGACAAGTTAAAACTATATGGTTGGGAAACTTAACTTTTACTCTAACTGTTGTATGGCTCGGATGACTTGCTGCTGGACGGTCTCTGGAGTACTGGACGCATCCACGACTGCATGTAGAGCTGGTTCGTTGTCCATCCAGTTCTCCAAAACTGTGTGCAAACCTTGGATGTAACCTTTGGACAATGTATTTTCCTCTTTGCGAGCCCTTGTTTCGAGACGTTGAAACGCTGTTTCCGGAGTTCCACGAAGGTATATGTGATGTTCTTTGCGTCGGAACTGAGCTGACATGGTCTTAGACATTTCTTGAAGTAAAACATATTGTTCTCTGTTGATCATACGAGCTTCCAGATGCGTTTGGACAAACATTTTCACCACACTGTAGCGAACGTTCTGCTACAACGATGGGAGCACTGCCCTGCATGAACTTAAGTTGAGTTTGCCACAACGTAAACAAAACCATCGATGGGAAAGTGAACGCCCACTTTTCCATGTTCCTCGAGTACATGTCCAAGAAATCGATTCCATGAAAATTGGTCCACGGTGACACTGGTTCTTGCACAACTAGATAGCCCCGTTCTTGAAGCGTCGTGAGCAGAGTCGATTTTCCAATTCCGATGTTGCCTTCAATGTAGACTACTGCCGTCGATTTCGGACTCATCGTCGCTGCTTCGTGTTGGTACTCCCCGAACGACGACTGCACCATGCTCGGAACATGTTTGCTCGGATCGAAGGCCGGTAGCGAACTGACCGCTGGCGTTGTGCGTGATATTTTCGTTTGCGTATTTTTCTTTGCCATCACGTCTTGGCTGTCTGCATTCGCACTTGACTCGATCGGATTGCCTGAATCGCCATTGTTCGGTTGCTTGGCCTGGCCGGCTGATGGGCTGAAACAGGTAGAAATTTTTAGCTGTGATTTAAATTCATTTCTTCCTGTGTGCGCTGCGCCTGCTGGACCAGCATTAACCAGGTCGTCATACAAGTGGATTTCCCCATGCACAGCACCGAACATTTCTTACTTCTTCGACTGCAACAGTATTGCCGTATTGCTAATCCTATTTTATTGCTATTATTGCTGTGGGTTGGATACACTTCCCCCTTCGTGTTTCATACCATCAGTCCGCAGTTGACGAGGTGACGAGTTGACATAAGGGTGCATGAGCGACGCGAAGTGATATAGAAGTGAAGTCATAAAAGTGAAGATGGAGGATGACTACAAATTTGAGTAAGTCGATCTCAATAGCCAAGGTAGAACACAGTCTGAGACTTTTGTGCTCTAGATTTTAAATTCAAATTGCTTTGCGACACTTTACAACTATACTGTGCTCAGCACACTCCCATAAAAAGGCATATTGTTTTTCTTCCCAAGCATTGGACTGAAAGCAAGTCTAATAAGGAGTCTCATATCTGGGTGAAATCAACACTTTAAGGATTAAATTTGTTCAAGCGCGACCCAAAAACTACTGATAATGTTGGATATTTGACTCAAATAACTACTTGTGATGCCTTTCAGACCTTTTTAACTGATACTCAAGTACTACAGGCACATCGGTCACTCTCACATGTAAAATAAATGGAACAATATGTGACATGCTGTGTAAATATTTAGTTGAGCTATTTCTTGTACTTGGCTTACATTCACCTAAAAAATTAAGATTCATAAGCCATAGGGGTGTTGTACTATTTTTTTAGGCACGAAGTAGCCTTATGAGTTTGTGTCAAAAAAACGGAAGTATGGCCCTTTATGGCAGCTCCGAGATTTTCTATACGATTTTGATGATGTTTCGCACAACGCGAGAATAAAGCACTGTGATTTCACTGATAAGATTTGGAAGAGAATTTTCTGATCAATTCTGAGAAATTTGGAATTGATGTTGCCATGGCAAGGCTCGACTCGTCAGTGGAAAATTTGGGAGAGGGGGGAGCCGAGCCACTCGTGTGTACATGTCACGCCAAAAATACTAGATCCCGTGAAAAAGCGCGTTCGAATCAGAACTGTTCTTCACTGGTGTTAGAATGCATGCAATAATAGGAATAATGATGTTTTCGGATGTGGTCGTCTAGATGGTCGCACCAAAGTATAATAGTTGGGTGGACTGTCCATTGCGCATGCCCAGTAGTGTTTAGAAATACCAACGTGAAATGCACATTAGTTATACCCAAATTTATAAATGCATCTTTAAGACACGAAAGTAAATTTTCTTATGTGTCCTATTTTCAATGAATTATTAGAACATTCATTTATAATTTCTTAGATAGAGAGTGCAATGCAGAGGAGTGCATTTCCGTGTACCAAACAAACTGTCGGTGGGAGAACAGTTTTCTTTACCGTGTGAATTCTCTGAGTTCGTGTTTATTCTCTTTTTTAGTAAAAATTAAAGGTTTGGATAAAACATAGACAATGAAAGTAAATCAAGGTACATTTCATCAGGGAGATACTAAAGTATTTCCTAAGTATAATGGAGTGCAGTGTTGTGCATCTAGTATAGTTGCATGTGCATACGGCCTAGTTCACAACTTCAGTCTATGGACATCAAAAGAAATTGATATTTGTGTTTATGTAAGTCTGATAAGAGTTATGATGAAAATTAACATTAAAATATTATAAATGCTGGAGAAATTTTCATTGTACAGCATAGTAGGGTTGGTTTTTTTTTAATTTCCAGTTCGGCCCCTTATGCATTTCCGAAATTTTCTATCGGATTTTGATGAGACTTTGCAAAGTGGTAGAGCTTTGTACCCTAATTTCACTGGTGAAATATGGTTGAAACGCTGAATTTTGTGAAATTTTCAGTTGAAATCGTCGTTTCCATGGCAAAGCTCGACTCGTCAGCGAAAAACAGGGGTTGAGGGGGGAGCCGAGCCACCGGAAATAGAATCCGACCAATAGCAGCGCTCCTCTTTGCTTCTGTACAGCTTAAACCAAAAGCGCTTGCTCCCTTCAAAAAGCGCGTTCGTATCAAAATTGTCTTTTACTGCAGCTAGAAGAGCTCCAACAATGGTAGACGTTGTTTTCAAACGTGGCCATTTGGATCGGCCGGTCGGTCGGTGATTGTTGCCGCGCCTGCGCGAAGGCGTTGTTGGTTTCAAAAGTGCCAACCTCAAAAGTTCGTTACTCTTTGAATCGGAGTGAAATAGAACATTATACTGCGTGCCTGTGCACATTCATCTGAGAACTAACATTCCCTAATGTAGTTTGAGTGTGACTTTAAGTCCCTTTTCGAAAACAATGGGCGTGTAGCTGCCCCTTGAAGAGAGGTTTGATGGTACTTCGGAATATAAGACGAAACTATCTAGACACGGCGGAGGTACACTTTTCTAACCTCAAAGTATTTACTAGCATAAGGCAAGGCCTTGTGGGATGGGCTTCGGGATGAATGTTAGAGAAACACGTTTGTGCTGTTTTCTTCTTCTTCGTCTGCGCAGGTTGTTTTGAATGCGTGTTGTGGTGGATTGTCGATTATTTTATTTTGTATTACATGTTGGCACCATTGTTACGGGCACCACTGTTTACCACTACTCCCATATCATTTTCCGATACGATTTTTTTACAGTAAATCATTGTTTCTACATCTTTAAACACTCTTATTTTCTGTTATTTCGTGTTTCCATAACTCCGCAAAAAATTATCCCACTTTATAACATTTTCTTTCCCTATGATTGTTCTTCAACTTTTTATTTTTTTTGAATGGTGTCATCCCTGGATATACGCCATGCGAAAACCCCACTCGAATTGTGAGCATGGCCGATAGTTGCAGTTAGATAGGGCAGGTTAATCTGGCCTCAGCCAAAAACTAAATGAATTATTTTACTGCACGTTCCTGTGAATAACTTGACCTCCATGTATTATGAAACTGTCATAAATGCTTATTTTTGACACAAATTGATACGCAGCTGGTCTTGTACGTAAGTTTTAGTATTATTGGTAATGGTCTACCAAACATAAACAGAACTTCACTCAACGCAGTCCTAGCCTCCGCTTTATTTGTTAAACTAGAACATAAATATGAAATTGACTTCGTGGCTACCAGGATCTCGTGAAATCCTATTTTTTTGTTTTGTTTCGGACATTAACTTGCCCCTTTCAATAAAGAAATAATTCGTTATTGTTTATGATATTTTTTGTCGTGTAAAATACAAAAATATCTCCAGTCAATTCGTTACGAGAGGCAAACAACTTGAATTTTGATGTACATTTTCCCGTGAAATAACGGACATAACGTGAAATAACAACGAAATAATGTGGAATGACACTGAGTTAACGTGAAATCGCTCTAAAATGACCGCAGAACTAGACTGAATATGCAGGTTTCAAAGCGACAGTGGCGCGAACTCATCCACGTGGACGCTGCCGCCGCCGCTACTGAGAATAAGCTTGTAGTGCTGGGGATTTTCGGCAATTTCGACCGACCGCCGACCGGGCCAAGCCGCGGCACGGCCTTTGTCGGCCCCGACCGGTGGACAGCCGCAGCGCGCAGACAATCCGTGTTCGATCCCACCCTGAAGCGAAGGATTTTCTCCATGTCTGGTCTCTTTCTTTGCAGTTTTGTCAGCACAAGTCAGTTGACTTACGACTGCCCTGACACATTCCGTGACAAAAATGTTTATGCTTCAGAAGTAAAGAGTTGGGTTTAGCGCTGGGTCTGGGTGGTTTCGAATCCAAGCCAAGCCGCTTGGCGGGCAGGGGCAGGCTGCCTATCGGGCGGGCATGCAAACAGACGGACGGGCGCGTCTCTGTCACACAGCACAGACCGCCGGGCCGAGAGACCGAGTCGGTCGGCACGCTCGGAAACGCCGTAAGTCCCCAGCCCTGATAGCTGGCCGCATGTCAGCTAACCCATTTGTTCTGACAGCTAAGATACTTTCTTCCGTGTACAAGTGGCCAATCGCGCATTGCGACGCCCCGGTCCGTCCGCTGTGTACGGTGCGTCGCAAGCGTCGCATGTTCAGCGCGAGCGCAGCGGCCAGCGGCAGAGCC
Source organism: Stenchaetothrips biformis (assembly GCA_030522485.1). NCBI lineage: Eukaryota > Metazoa > Arthropoda > Insecta > Thysanoptera > Thripidae > Stenchaetothrips > Stenchaetothrips biformis. The sequence continues at coordinate 2,866,575 of CM060096.1, forward strand.
CGGCATCGGAGCTCGTGGCGAGTCCCGTCCGGCCGCGCTCCGCAACAGAGGCACTGTGCGAGAGAGAGAGCAGAGAAAGCCGAAGCGCCGATACAGATGACCTGAAGGCCGCCGAAGGCAGTCGAATGCATTGGCACAGATGGGACCCATCTCGGCAGCGAGTCTCACTGGACCGGCGGGCCGGCGGGCGCGCGGCAACGGGCGACAAGTGACAAGTGCGAGCTGGAGCGAGCCGGCCGGGCCGGGCGGCCCGCCGCCCGCCCTGGCCGCCACGCCTCGCCGCCGGCGTCCGTCCGTCCGCCGTCCGCGTCCGGGACGATCAGCTGATCGGTTCCCTCTCCCCCCCCCCTCTCCCGCTGTCTGCCTCACACGAACACAGCACCACAACAACACAAGCGAAGCGATTGATTTGTTGACAAGACAACGAACGACTCCACTGTTGTCGTTTGACGTTGACGCCGCCGGACAGATAGATCCGCTCGCTAACCTCTGACCTCAGCCGCGCGGAGTTAAGTAAAATGAGTGAAGCAGATAATGATGAAGATGTGTTGATGGAGGAGGGAGAAGAAGACGGCAACGTAGGGGTCGGTATAGGCACCGCCGGCGCCGGCGCCAAGAAACGATTGACAAGAGCGGAGAGAGAGGCGGAGAAGCAGGTTATCCGCGAGAGAGGCTCCAACGGGCTGTACATTTTAGTGGACCAGGCATCGTGCAACTACAGTCCGGTGTGGAAGCGATTCCAACTTGTGATGGATGGGACTGTGGACACTAGATGGGTGCGCTGTCGCAGTTGCGACGATTTCATCAAATTCTCAGGTATCCTAAAAAAATGTTCTGATGTGTTGGATAAAATCGGTCAGTTGGTTTGGTGAATGATGCAGCATGCCGCGCCCGCGCCGTCCGCCGCCGTCGCGATGGCGGGGGGGGGGGGGGGCACGGGCACGGCACGCACAGTGGGCCAGGCAGGGGCTGGGCTTGGGTTGGGCTAGCAAAAGACCGGCAGTGGCAGGGGCGGGGGCTGCGCCGGTCTCTGCCGCGTCTACAACGCCGTGCCACCGTGCTCGTGTTGCAAGCGCGCCCGGATCCTCCTGGACTTGGGACTGGGGACTGGGCTCTGCCGGGCTAAAAAAAAGGGGGGGGGGGCACAGGCCTGTGGGCCATACTCTTCTCAGCCTCGGCCTCGCCTCGGCGGCCTCGGTGAGCAAAGCACCTCCTTCACCAACTGACCGACTTTTGCCTGCTCTCACACATTTGCGATTTCACAATGCCGATTTTTTTCTAGGTACATCAATTCTCATCCGGCACATATGTCGCACCGGTCAGGACGCTGAAGTCAGGTTAATAAAGGCCCCCGCCCCAGCAAGGCACGCTATACTTAACGCCACTGCCCTTTTCGTGGCTCTAGACCTGCGCCCTCTTGGCGTTCCGTCTGGTGTGGGGTTTCAAACACTGGCCCAAGAGCTCGTGCTGGTAGGCAATCAGTACGGCCAGCTTGACATTGAGGACCTCATGCCGGACGCCAAGACCGTCAAGAGGTGCCTAAAAACCCTCGCCGCCGAAGAGCGCGCCGACCTTTTTCCTCAAGTTGTGGCGGCTGCCCAGGCAGAGGAGTTGTCCTGCACGGTGGACTCCTGGACCGAGGACTCCAAGAAGCGGAGTGTCATGGCGTGCAATGTCTCTTTTCCACAATTCAATGTGAAAACTAATGAATGGGAAGTGGCTTCCAAGGTCTTCTACACTAAACAGTTCCCAACCGGCGTTCAAAAAACGGCAGAAAATTTGAGAAAATTTATATTTGAGAATTTTCAAGAGCGCGGTGTGCCGAAAGAAAAAGTGAAGAAAATTCACTTTGTCACGGACGGGGAAGCAGCCCTTAAAAAGGCGTTAGAAGACTGCAACAGAGACTACTGCATGGCACATGGCCTAAACATTGTGTACGAACATACCATGGCGGTGACCCCGAGTGACTTTGCATCTTTGCCCATGGAAGCCAAGAGCCTGGTTGATACTGTCTACATCATAGTGGAAAACTGCCGCAGGCTGCGTACTCTCAAGTCAGGAAAAAATTCATCTCAGATGAAAAATTGACCTTCCCTAAGCAGTTCTCCACTTTGAACCGTGCGGCATTTGTACTCGACAATATCAAAAAGGTAATTTTGAAACGAAATGTGTTCGAATATTTTTTAACCAAAATACAAATGTTATTTTTTGCTCGATTTGAAAGAAGTTCGTGCGCCTTTTTAGGCACGAAGTAGCCTTATAGCCTCACCGGGGTTGGGTTTTTTTTTTTTTAATTTTTATTTCCAGTCTGGCCCCTTATGCAGTTTCGAAATTCTCTATACGATTCTGATGAGACTTGGCAGAGTGGTAGAACTTTGTACCCTGATTTCAGTGGTGAAATCTGGTTGAAAAGTGCAGGGCCAATTTTGAGAAATTTTGAGTTGAAATCGCCGTTTCCATGGCAAAACTCGACTCGTCAGCGAAAAACAGAGGGAGAGGGGGGAGCCGAGCCACCGGAAATGGAATCCGACCAATGGCAGCGCTCCTTTTCGCCTCTGTACAGCTTACACCAAAAACGCTCGCTCCCCTGAAAAAGCGCGTTCGAATCGAAATTGTCTTTTACCGCAGCTAGAAGAGCTCCAACAATAGCATAGACGTTGTTTTCGAGCGTGGCCATTTGGATCGGCCGGTCGGTCGGTGATTGTTGGCCAGAGTGTACCACGCGCCTGCGCGGGGGCTCAGTCGTTTTCGGAAATGCCATGTCATGTTCACCAATAACGGAAAAAAAAATGTTTTGAAAATGTTTATTTCCTGCATGTTTGTAGAGTAGTTAAAATACAAAAAAAAATATTTTTTCAGAGGAAAATTAATTTTAAAAATTCACAAAAGGGAAAAAGATGAAAATGATGCGAAAAAATAATAGGAGAAGAAAGAGTGTTGCATTTGTGTAGTGCAAGTTCCAGAAGGTATCTGAGAAGTGCAGCTCTGTTCCTTTTCGAATTGAATCTGTAGCTTATTTTCATTTTTTGAAGGCTGGAAAAATCTTGAGAAAAATGAAGATATTGCAAGGAACAATTCATCAAGGTGACATTTTGCTATTTCCTGATTACTATGGAGTGCAATGCTGCTCAATTTGTGTCCTGGCTTGCGGTTATGCAGCGGAGCGGAATCCAGCTCTTTGGACTAAATATGATATAAACCTGTGTGTCTCTGTAAGTCAATATTGATCAATTTGAGATTAAAATGTGAAAGCAAATTGTTTATTTGCAATGTTTTGATTTTGCAGGCTGGAACGAATTTACATGCTAATTCAAATCCATTACCAAAAAAATTTTTTTACCCGCATGAAGTGATGAGGAACTTTAGACTACCTAATAATTCCAATGTTTTTGTATTGGCAGAAAGGCAAGAAAAATTTTATGGGCCTATTCATAATGTGAGTGGTTATGGACAGGATTTTGTGTCGGCACTAACACAGTTTTTTCAAAGTTCCAGATTTGGAATCCTGACATGCAATGATTATTCATTTGCATTGATGAATGTGGAAAATAATCTGTGGGTTTTTGATTCACATGCAAAAGATAAAAATGGTAATTCCAATGCACTATGATCTAGAATCTCGGAAACGCGGAAAAAATTCCCACGGCCTTGAAATCTCCCCCTAGTAGTAATTTTGGGTCGGGGAATCCGAATCTGACTATGAGCTATGGTTACGTACTTCTGAAGAAAACTGCAAGAAAAGCTTAAAAAGACTAAAGGTTGCTAAAATATTGCTGTATGAGATAATTGAGGTCGGGTACAGAGCTTCTAGCACTAGGTTCAAGGTCTGGGACCTTTACTGTTTAAAGAGAAAGACGGGTGTGAAAGAAAAAACACAAAGGTGAAGCGGATTTACCCTGCCATTCAGTTTTTTTTTAATGAAAGATTTGCATCTTACACGGTTTACTGAAACCAGTTAAATTTGATTCAATGTATAAAACGAAACAAAATGAACAAAACAAAATGTACAAAAAATGCACAAAAACAAATCGTACAGAACAAAATGTTCAAAACAAATCAAATGTACAAAAACAATTTTTACAGAAAATGTACAAAAACAAATTGTGCGAAACAAAATTTTTAAAACGTAACAAAACGCAGAAAGCAAAATAATCAATATTATAACAGGCATATGCCTCAATTTATTTTTGGAACTAAACTGAGTTCTTCCTTTCCATTTCTTCTAAACTGCTTCTTGTGAGGCTGAGACTAGTATGAGCCGCTTTTCCCTTGATACCATACATCACTTGGGGGATCTCTGCTCTGCACAATGCAAACAGAATGTAAAACGTTGCAACCAGTCTTCGTTTGCACCGTGCAGACTCACTTCTGATGTCCCTGACTTCATACTCGGTATCACGTTTCTTAATCTCGGTGTTTTTCTGTCTATTTCCGGCGATTTTGAGCCCACTTCGGGTAATTTTGAGACAACTTCCGGTGATTTTGAGTTCACTTCCGGTATGGGCCAAGAGTAAATATAAGTCCTTGGTAGCACTTTTCAAGCCCGTTCTTTCCATATGCCTATGTGACCGTGTGTGAGGAAAAGCAGGCACAGACAGAATTTTGTCTTTAAAAAGCTTAAAAACCACCCATGTTTGAGGGCTATAAAATCCCGGGGTCGCAGGTGGTCGCAGCATTTGCCGATAGATTATCAAACTAGGGTACCTGGACTACTAGAAACCGCCCACCAGAACCCGGCCAAACCCGGCCATTTTGATTCCGGCTCTCGCAAAAATTCGAATTTTACTAATTTTGCCAAATTGTGTGAACAAGTTTTCCGGCTTTGCCATTAATCCTAGAGTGGCGCAAAAAAAACTTCCAATAGTGCCAAAGAAAGACTGAAAAAAGACCTTTAAAATTACATATAGGGTTGGAGGGTTCAGACTCGCCTTTCCGGAGAAATCGAGGACGGACTAAACCTCCAACGAAGATCGTCACAAACGTCTAGTCAAGCTTGACAAATTCATCGACTTTGGCGGCCTCCTAATAGTCAGAGGTGGCCAACCGAGGTGTTTCTTGACTTAATTCTTGTCAGATGGGCATTAGAGGATAGTTTAAGCCACGCGGGAGCCAAATCAGACCACTTTCGTTTTTCTGAATTTTTTCCACGTTTTCGGGATTCTAGATCATAGTGCGCTCGTCCAAATGGCAGGCCGAATGGCTCCAGCGGGTCGACGCTGCCCGCTCCTGGGAGCAGGTGGAGACCGTTGCCACTGACCTGGTCGCCTCTGTCGCCCCACCCCCCAAGCCTGCAGCGCCGCAGCGCCCCCGAAGCCGCCCCCTGCCAGCTCCAAGCGCGCGGCCACTGCCCTGCAAAGACTTTACCGAATTGCACCAGCTCGCGCCATGCGCCAGGTTCTTAATAGCGGGTCTCTTATATGCCCTGTCGCTCCCGAGGCCATCGAGGCGCACTTCAGGCAGTGCTATGCCCTGAAGGCTGGCCGCGTTGGCCCGCCCCCTAATCCTGCTGCTGCTCTACCGCGCCTTGACTCTCCTGCCCTGCTGCGCCCGGTCGCTCCTGCTGAGGTGGTGCGCGCCTTAAGCCGAGCCGGCAATACCGCCCCTGGACCTGATCGTGTGCCCTACTCCATCTGGCGGCGCCACGACCGGCATGGCCAGGTGCTGGCCGCACTGTTTACAGCTTGTCTGCAGCACGGCAGGTTCCCGGCAGCATGTAAGCAGTCTACTACCATCGTCGCCTTTAAAAAAGGCGACCCGCTGTGTATGAGTAACTGGCGCCCCATTGCACTTTCTGACTGTATAGGGAAGCTTCTCTGTACAATCCTGGCTCACCGCCTCACCACCTGGTCCGTGTCTGGTGAGCTCCTGTCCTGGGAGCAGAAAGGCTTTCTGCCATTTGAGGGCTGCTTAGAGCACAATTACGTCCTCCAGGAACTTATCTACTCGGCCTGGCGTAACAAGACCAACCTAGCCGTGGCCTGGCTGGACTTGGAGAATGCCTTTGGATCTGTACCCCATGCTACTTTATTCAAGTGCCTTTCAGATGCCGGCCTCTACGACGCTGAAGTTTCACTCATCACCAACCTGTACGAAGGATCCACCACTGCGGTCCGCCACGCGGGTGGCCTAACCGCGCCAATTCCATTCCACGCCCTCTCGCTGCCCTCCGCCCGGACCTGGTCGTGGTCGACCAGATCGCCAAGGCGGTCAAGCTCATCGACTTCACTTGCCCTTATGATGACCGCCCGGCTGCACTGGACGCCGCACGCCACGCCAAGTTCCAGGCGTACAACCCTGTCGCCCAGCACCTTAACTCCCTTGGCTGGCAGTGCGCGGTCTTTCCAGTCGTCGTGGGCAGTCTGGGCGCCTGGGACTACCGCAACAAGTATGCCATGGCTGCGGTCGGCATGCTGCAGTCCGAGGTCCCCCGTATGGCTGAGCAGCTCGTCACCACCGCTGTCAAGTGGTCCCGCGACATTTATGTCGAGCACGTGACTGGCGCTCAGCAGTCTAGTTATGTACCTGTAAGACCTCCTCTGTCTCTGCTTAAGGTCACCTGTGTTCTTGTTGTTCTTTCTGTTGTTAACGGTATTCTCTTTACGCAGCTCTTTTTATCCTGTGGGAACAATTGCTCCCATTCGCTCTACGAGCTTAAGGCTCCTAAGGCCTCCCTGTACTTTCAGCCCTTGCCCCTGCACTTAAGGCCGGCGGAGCAGCCGAAAGCAAGCCGAAAGGCCGCTCCGAAACAGCATATTTAGCGTCCGAACAGTCACACAGGCCAGACTGGCCCGCAGACCTGGAGACCTGTCCCTTCTTTTGTTAGTGGCTGACTGTTTATGACCGGCGAGATGAGTGAATGACACCCCGGCACGGCGCGAGCACCGAGCAGATCGCTAGCTTTTCGTGAGCTCGGGGACGGTCTTCAACTTCTAAGTCCTAGTTTCAGGTCAAAATCTTTAGTTTCGACAGAATTTGGTTGCATACGTTTTGCGAATTACTGATTATTTCTATGTAGCTAAGAAAAGTCCCATTCCTTGCTCTGCAAAAGTGGCCCTAGAAATTTAATTTTTAGATGGAAAGATTCGTAATGTCGTCCTGAGTACAATGGTGAACATCCCATAAGTGTCAAACGACGCGCTAGAAAAATTTTGGTTTCAAGTATCGACGGGACCGCCTCTCTTTTGTGTGGGGAGGCCTCCTTCACAATGGACTGCGCCGAGGCGACGGCGATGACAGGCTGGTTTATTACCTCTGGCCCCAAAATGGAAATTTCCAAACGAGCCATTTTTTGATTTTGAAATTCGCAGAAATGGTTTCCTTGCAGAAAGGCGAGTCCAATGGTATTTTGAATTTTTGTTCTACGATAATTTGTAGCGAAACGGCGAACTAAATTTGCCCAAACTGGCCTGGGCTGCGAGCCGCTGCATCGAAGACGGTCCTTGACGTGACAGTGACATGCAGCGACGGACTGGCCTATTGTCCTCCAGGCGCGCGCCCGCCCGGACTACCTGCCCGACCCTGACAGAGACAAGACATGCAGTCTCTCTCTCTCTACTAGTGCCGAAATACGCTTGATAGCGTTGCAGTGGTTCGTCCTGCAGAGCAAATCTCAAGACCCAATGACGCTTGAGACAAGGGGTGAGCTGCCCTCCATAGATAAAGAATGTACCTAGTGCACTGTTTTTTTCATTTTCCCGCCGCTCCATTGGATCTCCCTGGGCGACCCCCTAAAGATTGCGTTTCTTGAGCGAAAACGCCAACTTTAGGGCATTGAAAATGCAATTTAGAAACCTCTAAACGCGAAATAAAGAAAACAGTGCACTGCGTTGATTCACGGACAACAAGTTGGTTCAAAGACCGTCTCGCTGCGACTATCCGTTTTTGAGATTTGCTCTGCAGGAGATGACTCGATTTTGAGCTCCGAAGCTCGTTGCTCCGCCGACCTTAATGCGTGACACGCAAGAGATCTACTGTATGCCTTAAAGGTTCAAATCTTGTCTTAATACCCTCCCCTTCGTGCGCTTAACTGTGCTTAAGCTTAAAGTGTTCTATCTGCTGTACTATGCCTTTAAGGGTCTAATGCTGGTTCTGTTGTTGCGCAGCACCCTCAAAAACATACTAAACAATGTCAAGCTCGAGTCGAAAATTTTGGTCGTATTTTACCCCACCGGGATACGAACCTGAGTCTGGGGTCAAAATGAATCTCTTTTTCGTTGTCAGCACCCTCGAAAACATATGAAACAATGTCCAACTCGAGTCGAAAATTTTGGTCGTATTTTTACCCCACCGGGATTCGAACCTGGGCCCAAACTTTTCCGATCAGCTCGAAATTAACACCGTTGTCCTTATTTCGTCGCCCCGATTCCAAAAATTACCCCTTTATGCCCTTCTAGCGGCCTCCGTTGCAGAGATCCTCCTGTACACCATGTAAACCATGATGCACCTGCAGCAGCGCCCCTGGGGCTCGGATCGAAAAAGCCGTCACCGGGCGGTTCTTAGGTTCACCCTAGGAGGCACGAAATTTGGTGAAGATCGGACCACGGGAAGACCTCGGACGGACGGACGAACGGACGGACGAACGCACAGCACGCATCATACTATATGCCCGTCCTCCGATATTTATTTTCATAATTAATACGGAACGGGCCAAAAATAAAAATCTGTTTACATGCACTGAAAAAATAATCTGAGTACTTACGCAACTGCGGTAGGTTGTCACGAGTACAAACACCTGACAAGAGTGAGGGACAGCAGGTCTTGACTGAAAGGTCCCATCACCTTGCAGGGTCTACACCTTCCTCAAGAAATCATTCATTCTTGGGGAAAGGAAGAGTACATGGTGCGAACCATCTGCAGCAGTTATGGATCCAGCGTATAAGTTCTCATCACCATCCACAGTCACTGATACTCTGCTGCAGCAGCGCACGGGTCAGGTCTGTAGTTTTTCTCAAACCTAGGTAGAGGTATTTGGTAGAGTGAGACTCGGATTTATCTTCTATTACTTTTAATTATCTTCTTGACATCAAAACTTCTTCTACATCGAACATCAGGGACTCATCACAAACTCTCTCACACACGAGATTGGTCATCAACAACAACATCGCATCAATAACATCAGAAACAAAAGAACATCAGACAAAAGACATATGACAAAAATGATACCACCTTAACAACACTTCCCCTTATCATTTTTATTTTAATACATCTCTCACATAGAAGATAAAATTAACATTTTTAATTGAACACTTATAAACTAAACATGAAAAAGAAAAATTAAACAAGAACAAAAACAAACACGTCTTACAAAATTATCATCTTTGTTACTCATGACACATTACAGTAAATTTAACTTACACAAGAACTCCTCCGTCTTCTTAACAGACAAAACTTTAGTAAAGATGTCAGCAAGGTTATCTGCCGTAGACACATACTTGAACTCAATCTTGCCCTCATTTACATACTGTTGCAGGAAACAATATCTAATATCAATGTGCTTAGACCTATCAGAATCGAGTCCATTTTCTCCTAGACTGATTGCACCCTGATTATCACACCACACAGTCACTGGATCAGGTAGAAGACCTTCTTGCTTCATTTCTCGTAGGATCATCTTCAGCCATAGCACTTCTTTAGTCGCCTCACACATCGCCATGTATTCCGCTTCAACTGTGGACAATGCTGTAACTTTCTGTTTCTTGGTCTTCCATACAATAGGAGCTCCACTGGCTTTAACTACATAACCAGTAATTGACAGCCTTTCTCCTTTGGTATTGTTGTAATCTGCATCACAAAAAATCTCAAACATTGGTTCACTCTCTGTATAAGTCAGTTTCACATCTTTGTTTCCCTTTAAATATTTCCACACATTATTGACCTCATTCCAGTGCTTCTTTCTTGGATCCTTCAAGTTTTGACTCACTCTTGACAATGAATAACAAATATCAGGTCTACAACATCCTACTAGATATACTAACTTTCCAACAGCACTCTGATATCTCTTCAAGTTTGTTGGTTGATTTCCACCTTCAGTATTGTCTTCACAACTAGCTTGCAGTGGGGTTGCCCTGGGGTTGGCTCGAGTTAAATTCATATCTTCAATAACTGTTTCAATGTACTTAGTTTGATCCAGCATTATCTTCCCCTGATCCTGCATAACATTCATTGACAAAAATTCTTTCATTTCTCCCAGATCTCTACTCTCAATCAATTTTGTCAGTTGCTTCTTGAAAAACTCTACTTCTTTCGCAGCTCCCCACACTCCAATGTCGTCAACATACAAACCCACAAACAGATTGCATTTTTCATTTGTGTAGAGGCATCTATCCTTCATCAAAGCTGTCAGTCCCAAAAACTTCAACAGTTTGTCAATCTTCTTATGCCATTCTCGCGCACTTTGTTTTAGTCCATAAAGACTCTTCTTTAATTTCCATACTTTGGATCTATCCGTAGTTGCCAAACCTTCAGGTTGCTCTACATACAAAGTTTCTTCTAACGGGCTATTCAGGTATGCTGTTGTCACGTCCAGATGATGAACTGTCCAATTATTCTTCACAGCAAGTGCGAAAAGCAGTCTCATTGTTTTCTTATGCATTACTGGAGAATATTTCTTGAAATAATCTATTCCTTCAATTTGTGCAAAGCCTCTTGCTACCAATCTTGCTTTAAATCTTTCAATGGATCCATCTAAATTCCGTTTCACTTTAAAAATCCATCTTGTATCTAGAATTCTTCCTAATGGTCTTCTTACTACCTCAAACACTTCTTTATTGATCAACTGTTTCATCTCTTCATCCATCGCTTTCTTCCATTCTTCTGCAAAAGGGCCAGATAATGCTTGTTTTACATTCTTTGGCTCCATCACCATTTCTTCTTTACAGTCACATGATACAATAAATAAAGCTAGGTTACAACAACTGCAAGTTTTCTCTTTTCTGACTCTTGTTGATCTTCTTATTACTTGCACCTCTTCTTTGGGAAATTCTTCAGTCTTCTCTTCTTCTGTCTCTTGATTGTCATCAGTCTCTTCTTGTTCTGTAGATAAGCTTGAGTATTCACTTATATCTCCAACTTCATCTTCACATGAATCTTGTGTTGCATCCAAAAATTCTTCTTCATTTGTATTCTCTTCTAGTACCTCTTCCAGTAAAAATTCTTCTATATTATTGGCAGGAATATTTTTACTTGTATCATATTCAGTCTTCTTGGGTTCTTCTGGTTGATATAATTCCATAACAGTAGGAACATACCACACTTCTTCTTCTTTCTTCTTACTTGCATATGGGAATTCATCTTCTTTGAATTTCACATCATGGACAACAATCATCTTCCTCTTCGACGGACACCACACCTTGTATCCTTTAACGTTTTCAACTTCTCCATATCCTACAAACACACAGTCTATGGCTCTTTGATCAAACTTCGTCTTCTTCTCGTACAACCAACCTTTACAGCCAAAGGGTTTCAGCCTCTCATATGTATCTCCATTCACTTCATTTTTTCCATTAGACCACAGCATCATGGGAATCTGGTTGTCAATAGATCTTGAAGGTGATAAATTTCTGAGATACACAGCTGTGCTCATGGCTTCTGCCCAAAATGACTTAGGTAAGTTTGACTGAACTAACATACATCTAACCGAGTTACTCAAAGTACGGTTGACCCTCTCACTAATACCATTCTGCTCAGGCGAGTCTCGTACTGTCTTCCGGTGAATTATTCCATGTTGAGTTAGGAAATCTTCAAATTCCTTATCTATGTATTCTCCACCTCCATCTGATTGAAAAGACTTTATCTTCTTGTCATGGAATGCTTCAACATATGTCTTGTACTCTTTAAAACAGTTGAAAACTTGACTCTTCTTTTTAATAAAATATACAGTGACATGTCTTGAGTAATCATCCGTAAAGGTTGCTACATACTTCGAACCTCCAAGTGATGTCACTAACTTTCCCATTACATCACTATGCACCAGTTGCAATGGTTCTGTAGATTTTCTATAACTCAACTTTGGAAAACTTTTTCTTGTTGCCTTCCCCTTCTCACACACATCACAATTCTTCTCAGCTTTTCCTTTACTCTCAATGACAGGAATTTTCTTGATTGCTTCTTCGTGTAAATGACCCAACTTAGAATGCCATTCTGTCATGGTTCTCAGTGCAATTGAGTCCACAACTTGTTTATTTCCATCATTTTCTATCTTCAGGCTTGCAGCAGCAATTCTTTCTTTTGACTCCAAGAAATATAAACCATTTCTTTGTTCTGCTTTGAACAATACTTCATACTTGCTGAATTTGTCCTTTCCAAGACAAAAATCTTCATGAGTTTCACAGATAATCCCCTTCTTAGCTAACTGCGAACAAGAAATCAGATTATAAGAGAAGTCAGGAACATACAACACATTTGAGATAGCTAAAGTCCATCCTAAACACTTGTCAGTAAGTTGTATTTCTACAGTTCCAACTCCTTGCACACTTCCAGCTTCTTTCATTCCAGTTTCTACACTACCAGAACTTGCTTTCATTGAAGTAAACCAGCTCTTGTCATTACAAATGTGATCATTGCAAGCACTGTCTACAATCCATTCCGTCTTCTTCACATTTAGGTTCTCCGATGCTGATGATTGAGCTGCACTGGTAACACATGCTCGGTACTTCTTCTTCTTTTCTTCGTTCTTCTTTGTATCTTCTGTCTTCTGAACATTACAGTCTTTTGCAATGTGTCCAGATCCTTGACAATTGTAACACTTGACAGGTTCATTGCAGTCTCTTGATAAATGTCCAAATCCACTACACTTGTAGCACTTCATTTCTTGATTACTGGTATTGCCACTGTTATTTCCACTGCTCGAGTTGTTACCACTTCTATTGTTTCCTCCTCTTCCTCTGTTGTTTTGATAACCTCCTCTTCCTCTATTATTGTAATTACTCTTGGTTGAGAATGCTCCACTCACCGCTTCATATTCATGTTCATCTTCTTCTTGTAGCAATGCAGCTTTCACATTCTCCGTCGTAAGATCTTCTAAGTTCTTGCTGAGCATGGAAATTAACACTCTGTACCTATCTCTTGGCAAACCAATTAGAAACACACCAGCTAATTGTCTGTCTGTCATTTCCAGTCCAAAATTGCCACTTTTAATGACTCTATTTATGCCTTGAATTTTGGACATGTACTCTTGCATAGGAATGTCATCGGTCTTCACAGTGTTTATCATCTCCTTCATTTTTTCTAGGCATTGCAGTAGCGTGAAAGATGAATGTATCTTCTTGAGTTTCGTCCATGCTTCTTTTGCTCTAAGACACTCTCCTATGTCTTCTATATAGGCATCTGATACATACTTGAGCATGAACGCCAAAGCTTTCCTGTTGGTCCTTGCCTGTTCTTGATTGAATTGAGCCACTTCCACACCATCGTAGCCTGGTTCAATACTCAACCAGCAGTTCCGTTCTATCATCTCTGATTGTGCTCTTCTTGACCAAGGATAATAATTGGTCCTGTCCAATCTTGGTATTGGATCCTTCGCTTCGGCTTCGGCCATGTTTCTTCTTTTAGGTTAATCTTCAAAAGGGTCTTCCCTCCGGTATTTCTTCACTCACTATACCTCAGTTAAGGCTCCTGGGCCCATAACCTGTAGTTTTTCTCAAACCTAGGTAGAGGTATTTGGTAGAGTGAGACTCGGATTTATCTTCTATTACTTTTAATTATCTTCTTGACATCAAAACTTCTTCTACATCGAACATCAGGGACTCATCACAAACTCTCTCACACACGAGATTGGTCATCAACAACAACATCGCATCAATAACATCAGAAACAAAAGAACATCAGACAAAAGACATATGACAAAAATGATACCACCTTAACAACAAGGTCATGCAATGTATGTGGAATAAGAGGAAATGACTTCATCCGTGCAACATACATAGGGGTTCGAAGTCTGCTTAGAGTCATCATTCTCCGGCATCGTCTTGTGTACCTGCAATGATAGTGTAATGAAAACATAAACATCAAAGGCAACAATTTGGAGAGCCTTGAAAAGAATCCACTAACCTTCGATCAAGTCTGGCCTCATCAACAATGTCAGCATATGACACATAACGGAGATAGTTTTCAACAGCTTCAAGCACATTTTGTCGGAAGTGTCGCATTCCAACAAAGTCAGGATCAGGGGCATGTGTGTGCGGTTTGGTCTCTCTGAACTCGCCACCCACATAAAGGACGGCCCTTCCAGAGCAACGAGTTCTAGAGTAGGTAGTACATATGAAATAAATTGAGATAGCTGTTTCTATATTGAAGTGGTAGGCGAATCTTATTTCCAGCAGAATCACATCGGGTTTGGTTGCATCTTCTCTGATGTTACTCGGTAAGTTGAGCATTCTTTTGGCTGAAGAACTGGACCGAAATGGTGACATAACCTCAAGCAAATTTCCTACAACTGAGGGTAACACAAAAATTAGGGTATGAAACAATACACAAGGTAGGTTTACGCCAGACCGTGTCTTGTCGTAACAGGCTTCGCGATGCTGCGCCAGTTACGACAATCCACGCCTGGCGTTACACCTACCTTGGCCTGCGGCGCTTCCCTGCTTGCCTTCGGCAAGCTATCTCAAGAATTTTTGAGGCATTGAGTAATGCACCACGTGAAATCTGCAATAAAATTTTTTAAGTCAATCGATCCCATTTTTTCAAGATCCTGATTCGGCAAACTGATGAAGTTGGGCTCCTAGACCCCCCTTCCGACCCCTCTTTGAAAAGGTCTTTCCGAGACCTATCGAAATCTGCAATAAAATTTTTTAGTCGGTCGATCCCCTTTTTTCAAGATCCTGATTCGGCCAACTAATGAAGTCGGGCTCCTAGACCCCCCCTTCCGACCCCTCCTTGAAAAGGTCTTGCCAAGACCTTTCGAAATCCGCAATAAAATTTTTTAGTCGGTCGATCCCTTTTTTTCAAGATCCTGATTCGGCCAACTAATGAAGTCGGGCTCCTAGACCCCCCTTCCGACCCCTCTTTGAAAAGGTCTTGCCGAGACCTACCGAAATCTGCAATAAAAATTTTTAGTCGGTCGATCCCCTTTTTTCAAGATCCTGATTCGACAAACTGATGAAGTCGGGCTCCAAGACCCCCCTTCCGACCCCTCTTTGAAAAGGTCTTGCCGAGACCTTTCGAAATCCGCAATAAAAATTTTTAGTCGGTCGATCCCCTTTTTTCAAGATGAAGGGTTGAAGTTGATTAGTAAATTCGGGCCGAGGTAGCCAATTCGCAGTTAAAAGTTTGGTCAGGGGTTGAAATTGATTTCATCTTCGTCATCAGGAACTTCAAAAACATAAGGAACCATGTAAAAATGTCTCTAAAATATAAAGTTACTGAAAAGTTGCACTTTTTCTGCCGTTTTTTTAGTGTTTTTTCGTTGGTACGACTAAATTATTTGAGATAAAGAGCTGAATTTTGGCGTGTGGCGAGCCAAGGATATACCTAACAACCCTGCAAAATCTCGTCTCGATCGGCCGAGCCGTTCAGGAGGAGTAGTGCTGACACACAGACACACACACACACAAACACACAAACACACACACACACACACAGACAGACAAAACTTTCCAGCCCCAGTGAAGTAACTGGCTTCGCTAATCGCTCAGCCAATAAGTTGTGAATTATTGTAACATCGTAGCTTCCACTTCGCTGCAGACTTACTTTCAACGGGTGTCTTGGTTGATGACTTTGCTGGTGTCCTTGCCAGGGTCTTCTTTGCAGGCGTCTTTCCTGTTTGAGACATTTCTGCTTCGGTTTTCTTAGTTGGGGTTGAGCCGTCCAGCCCAGTAAACCTTGCTGGAAGATCGCTCACAGTCATGTCCTGCTCCATGAGTGTCTCGTCATCATAAATTGCGTTATCAAATTGGATGACAGTCTTTTGGAATTGGGCCGTCTGCAAGCAAGCCATTGCACTAGCAATGTGCCCAGAAGTAAACTGAAACAGAACCAATTGAAATGTTACCAGACACTTCCAATCCCACTTAACACAAAGTAAACAGCCTTCAGAAATCTCACCTCTATATATGCATAGTTGTCCTTCATATAATACATCATCCTGACTATGGCCCTTGGAATATGGGGAGCGATACCCTTAGAAAGCCGTAACTTCTCAATATACGATTTAAATGTAATCTGTAAAAATAATTAACAAAAAAACACAATACCACAATGGAACACAAGGACAAAAAGCATAAGAGAAATAATAAGAAATTTGACTACAATACCTCCATTTGTGGATAAGGGAGTTGAGAAACTTTCAAGGACCTGTGCAAATTTATTACGGAAAGAATATTTGGCGAAGGTATCTGGCACTTATTTTTATGCTCTGGCCTCTTAAATTCTATGGATGGAAATGAGAGGAACAAGGTTATGTGAGAGAACACGAATACGAACACCTGGGCGACAATCAAAGAGCTCAGAGAAAATAAAGTAATTAGTGGAACCACCGTACCTTGTTGGTCGCCCACTCTGATTGATTTCATACACAAAAAGTGGTGAACGAGCAAAGAACGAAACCGCCAACAGGAAAGTTACACATAGCCCGACATATCCTTGCCGCCCAACAGGAGAGCTGCGGCCTACCCAAACCGTCGGGCGAAACAGTTGACGAACGTTAATGCGGAGGGTGAATAGGCGGTAACAAAAAGCTTATGGTTCTAATAGGAAGTTCTGAAATAACGAAAGGTTCACAAAAACGTGCTCCTTGGACTTTCCTCTTTCCAAAAATATAGTGGTTCACCCGATTTGAGGCGATTTATTTACACGGCGACGAATGCAACTTCCACCTACGCCTTCCTGCCTGCAGCTGCCCATGGGCTGGCTGGCTGGCCGGCTGCAGCCAAAAGCCAAGCTTCACTTGACAGCCCCCAGTGAGGTTTGCTGGCCAACATGTCAGGGGACAGATCGAAACAGAACAGAGTGTTTCCTCCAGGGTAATCGGAGTAACTGATATTGTTACCTTCATCTTTCCAATGTATTCCTGTTCCAGAGAAAAGTGTGTTGTAGCATTCCATGTACAACCCATTAGCAAAGTCAGGGGTGAGGGGCTGGGAAGGGACAGGGTGGCCGTCCACCATGAGACTCAGGTAATTCAAATTAGAATGTTGGAAATTGAAACCGTTTCGGGCATAATCGCCATTAAAAGCGCGATTATCAACAAAATCAATAATTATTCTTTGAGGGAGTTGGTTCATGAACAGATTGTCCAAATTTTTGTCTTCATGAGGGGTTCTATGTAAGCTCTGTAGGCATAGGTCATGCTTGAATGCTTAATGACTTTTTGATTGAGACTCACATCCACTTGACTCCACAGAGCGTGGAGGGGGTAATTAATTGGGGCTGCATCATTTCGATCGTTTTCTACAACACTGCAAAAATTTTTCTGAAATTTAAGACATAAAAATGTCTTAAATTTAATAATATTTTGAAATGATATGAAAACTCAGAAAAGTTTGTGAAAAGTGCTATAATTTATTACATTTACCAAAACTAAAATGAAAAGTAAGAAATAGTTGGTAAATTTTAAAACCATTTTGAAAACTCATAAACTGGGTTTGTCAAAACTAAGGTTGCCCTTCAAAAGTAATAATTCGTCTCTTAAAATCCAGATGACTTATGACTTTTCACAACTAGATTTCTGAAACTGTTTCAAGTAAAGGTTGAACGCTTCAGCGAGTGCGGTCACATTCAACGTAAATTGAAGGTTTAGTTTGATAAATTCCCGCGAACTGTTGACAAGCTACTTCTCACATGGTATGGTCCACAGTCAGCCGCTGGGTCCAAGGCCACGTTTCACAGACCTGCCGCTAGGTGGCGCTTGGAGCGCCGTGACCATTTCCCGATTAGTATTTCCAATTAATGTTTCTAAAATACCTTCTTTTTGCAAATGATACTATATGTTGCGTTCGTAAATATCTTCTCTATCGGTTAGCTAAAAGTATTTAACAAAATATTACACTGATGTAGAGAAAAACGCATTTTCATGTTGCCACTCGCTGGCGTCTACGGTCGGACCTGAGGTTAGGTGCACGCACAATCCTCCTCCGTTGTGTGGTTCATCCTACCAGTGACGAAAGCAGGGAGAGTGGTCCTCTTTCTTCAACATCCTATTTTGGAGTGCTGATCCAGTTCAGGTGCATGATGCACGTTAAAATGAAGACTTCCGTCACACATACATGGTATCTCGGACGTCAGTACAGTCGTTCTTACCTCCCACATTAGTCTAATATAATTATGAAATTTAATAAACAAAATTCTATCAGTTTTAAAAATTTGGTTATTAGTTTTAAGAGGGGAAAATTTCTTACTTTTAATAGCAAAAAATCTTTGTAAACTGCTTCACAAACTAGTTTCTTAAAATTAAGATGGATTTTTTTTGCAGTGAATGTCTGTACCATCAGCCTTAACAATTTTGGCTTTGACGTACAGCAGAGTGTGGGCGGGGTCTATGTACTCGTGACCCACGCCAGGTACGGAAAATTCGACTGTGTTTGACGCTATCCCGTGTGGAACAGAAAGGCTGAAAGCATGCTGAACCGCGTCTGAATTTTGAGACCGGTTCCAGACGCCTGTCAGGCCTCAGTCAGACCGCGTTTAGACGAGATCTAGGCCGTTCGCGACACGAACAAGGTATGAATGCCGTCTGAAGAGCGTCCGACTGAGGCCTGACTGCGGTCTGAACGCGGTCTGAAACTTAGCTGCTTTTCAGACCACGTTCAGACCGGATTCAGACCGACGCCCAGCGGCTAGAAAAAAACGTGACAGCGTGGAAAACGAAGACTCGTCAGCAGCGGTCTGGTGTCGTACTCGAGACCAAAATCATCCAGAATCGGTGCACGAACCCGCTTGGCCAGAGCGACTTAATTGGACCGGCGTGCGACGATGCGATTCTATTCTGTCGGCCAACGCTTGATGACATGTATTAGGCTGTCGAGGGAACTCTTGATGAAAGGCTCTTTTCGTTTCAGTGTCATAACCCAACAATTATGCCACTCAAATGCGTCTCAGACCTCAAAAACTGTTTTTTTGTTGTTTTTTTTTTTTTTTTTTCAATAAAAATTACTTAATTTTTAACGTTTTTTCACTGTTTATCGACAAAAGAGGGACCCCATAGTCCCGGGGACATGACTTACTGAGGCCAAAAGGTGTGCTGGGGCACGGGGAAGGTCACCCAGCACCTGGTCTGGCCCGGGGATGCGCGGGGAGAGCGAGAGAGGCTAACAACTTTACCTGCCGCCTACTTCATTTTTCTTCACAAACCTGTACATGGCCTGTGTGAGGCACAAGAGTGCAGCTACTTAGACAGAGACTTCTTCGGCCGCTGCATCTAGCACGGCGTGTGTAATGGGACTGGGACATAGCAAGGGCAAGGGTGGTCGAATGATAACGGTGGTTCCTCCAGAGAAGCCGAGGTCGTTGTGCTAAGCCTTTATGCGAGGACAATAAAGGTCCGGATTTCGACCGACCTGGCGCTGTGCATGGCGTCGAGCGCTACCGGCTTTTCAAATCCCTGGATTTTGCAGGCCATTGTTGACTGAATTCCCGGATATTTGCAACCAAATAATGACTGTTATAGGGTGTAAAATAAAAGGAAAATTGACTCAAAAATGACAAATCTTTTCTTTTATGCAAAAGACATTCGCTGTAAGACACTGACCAACAGAGGGCTCACGAAATAAAAACTGAACTGCCGTTGATCACAAACTCTCAGTTCAACTGGCAGTTGTTGAAATTTTTCCGGATCAAAAGCGAAACCCCCGGGGTTTCCCCGGCGTAAAAATTTCCCGTGGTTTTCCCGGAATCACCGGAATTCCCGGACGCATGATATGCCCAGTAGGCTGGGCAGGTACTACTCGACGTGCAGGCCCTCCTTATGATGGCGTCCTGGGTAGGCAAGGTTAACAATCTGCTTGCTGAGCCAAAGACCTGCGTTTCCATGTCCCCTTCCCGCAACGCGCGGCCGGCACACCTGATTTTGGTCATTTTTGGCATCTTCAGCACCGCCTGTACTGCTCTCCCTGCGCATCCCCTGGCCGGACCAGGTGCGAGGTGACCTTCCCCCTACCCCAGCACACCTTATGGCCTCAGCAGGTCATGTCCCCGGGACTATGGGGTCCCTCTATTGTCTGTAAACTGTGAAAAAACGTTAAAAATTAAGTAATTTTTTATTGAAAAAAAAAATCGGTTTTTGAGGTCCGAGACGCATTTGAGGGGTGGCTCATGACCCCCTATGACTCAGAGTGATGTCTTTCGTGCTACTGAAGACAACCTAACGATCACATGCCTTGGCCGACGACGTGGAGGCTGTCGCGGGGCCTCAGAATTGCTAAAACATCGAAAACTCCGCTTTTTTGCACAAAACGGCTGGTAGGGTCATGAAAGCTTTGTCCGATCGCAAAAACCAAGATGAATCTGAAATCACCTTTGAAAAACGCAACTTTTGAGTCCCATTCCGTTGTCGAACTCGAAAAGTCGCAATTCTCGACGGCCCCTTCCTATCGTTGTTATTTATAACACACCGGCACAGCAGCAGATGAACAACGAATTGAACAAACACTATTCAAGGTTCGCTCTGGATGCAACCGGTTCCCTTGTAACTAAAAACAAACGAGTGTATGCAAGTCCAGTGAAATTTTCCTGTACACAGTTGTCGTCCATTATGTCAAAAGAACCCATAACATTCCCCTAAACCAGATGCTTTCAGAAAAACAAGAGTCCAACGCTATTGCTTACTGGCTCAACGAAGCAATAAGGACAAACTTTACCATACCAAATGAATTTATTTGCGACCATTCGAAGGCCTTAGTAAGTGCCCTGTCGAGATCTGTTGGTGGATGCCCCAGTGCACTTGAATACAAAGAAAGGTTGTTCAACGTGGCCAACGGCAGTGACACAAGGCTCCCAAGATGTTTCATCCGCCTTGACCGCCTTGTACAGGCCGCAGTACAGGACCCCCCAGAAATCGGCCCACCAGACATCCAGGACCCAGCTGAAGCCCAACCCGTGGCTGCTCCACAACAGCGTCAGTACCTTGCCTAGGGCACCGGTGTTCTTTTCGTATACGACAGAGAATGTGTCTCACCTCAGTTCCATTTAAACAGAAGGAGACCACGACCATGGCCCCCTCCTCCCAGTTGCAACATTGGAGCAGCGACGGGCGGCCATCAACACCATGAGGAAGTCGCAGGCATTTAAGGCGATTTGTACCTGCGCTCCTTTGTTTTGCGGCATCACTGGCCACCACCGCCAAACACCTGAAAACAAGACAAAGCAGTACCTTCTTGGAAAAGCGCTTCGCCATTGTGGGGCCAAGGCACTCATGAAGCGTACCTACTAACTTTATGGCACTTAGTGGCGTCATAAACACTTGCCTTTACATAATACAATAACCCTATTGTGCAGGTCATTTACGTCCACTACACCCTTCGACGTCGAGGGATGCCGCCCGCCTGTTCATGTCAGCCAACGCGTGCGTTGGCAGCAACACAGACTGAGCAATATCAAATAAGAAAAGCCACACCTCTCCATGACATTCTCCGATTCTCCTAAAATTTTGTGGGCTTGTTAGACACCTAAAGGAAAGTCTTCCGCTAAATTTCCAGATCCTGAAAAAAATTATCGGCTTAGTTGCGGGTAATTTTAGTTTAACTTTTGGAGTAAAAACACGGATTTGGGTCTTTTGCGCTACATGGACAACTTTCATCCCTGGGGGTTCGAATTTGCCATCCTTACGTAAAATTGACCAAGAAACAAGAATATAACCTCGGATTTTACGTGGGACGAATATCGGCTGCACCAGCCTCAGCAAACCACTAAAATATGGCCTAAAATTTACGTTTGGCTTGGGACCTTTGTGGAAAACATTTTTTTGCGCCATCAAATGTTTGTATCATGTAGGAAAAAACGAGATAAGTCAAATGAGCACCTGCGCAGATTTTTCTTACTAGCCGTTTAGGAGTTATGGGACTTTGAAGTCTAAAAGTTACGTGCAAAATACCTGAGATAGGAAGTTTTTTCAAAAAATTGACGAAAAAAAAAACCTTCTGCATACATGAATCGATTCATCTCAGCAAGACAAAGAAAAAGTTCCATTACAACTACGACGTCTGAATCGAAATTTAAATGTTGTAGATCATTATAGTTTAAAACTTGTATGATCCAGATCACCTTTGAAAAACGCAACTTTTGAGTCCCATTCCGTTGTCGAACTCGAAAAGTCGCAATTCTCGACGGCCCCTACCTATAACACACCGGCACAGCAGCAGATGAACAACGAATTGAACAAACACTATTCTGGATCATACAAGTTTTAAACTATAATGGTCTACAACATTTACATTTCGATTCAGACGTCGTAGTTGTAATGGAACTTTTTCTTTGACTTGCTGAGATGAATCGATTTATTTATGCAGAAGGTATTTTTCGTCATTTTTTGGAAAAAACTTCCTATCTTAGGTATTTTGGACGTAACTTTTAGACTTCAAAGTCTCAAAACTCCTAAACGGCTTGTAAGAAAAATCTGCGCGGGTGCTCATTCGACTTGTCTCGTTTTTTTCCACAAGATCAAAACATTTGATAGCGCAAAAAAATGTTTTCCACAAAAGTCCCAAGCCAAACGTAAATTTTAGGCCATATTTTAGTGGTTTTCTGAGGCTGGTGCAGCCAGTATTTGTCCCACGTCAAATCCGAGGTTATATTCTTGTTTCTTGGTCAATTTTACGCTTGGATGGCAAATTTGAACCCCCAGGGATGAAAGTTGTCCATGTAGCGCAAAATACCCAAATCCGTGTTTTTACTCCAAAAGTTACACTAAAATTACTCGCAACTAAGCCGATAATTTTTTTCAGGATCTGGAAATTTGGCAAAAGACTTGCCTTTAGGTTTCTAACAAGCCCACAAAATATCAGGAGAATCGGAGAGGGTCATGGAGAGGTGTGGCTTTTCTTATTTGATATTGCTCACTATGAGAGTCTCGGGGAGTGCCCCTAGACTCAATAGTCTGTGCTGTCAGCTGGGAGAGCTGCGTGAAGTTAGCATAGCCACTTGATGCACAATTAGAAAGCTATATGCCAATAATTTGAGCGTTATTTGAGCGTTCAAATGGCCGTAGGTACATAATTTGTGCGTCGATATCAAAGCGTGTATCGCCATATGTTTATTGGTGATGCCAATTTCACGCCGGCATAGCCACATGACGCACTATTAAAAAGCTTTTCACCAATAATTTGAGCGTAAATTGAGCGTCCGATTGGCAATAACCGCGAAATTTGTGCGGCCATCCTAGTGTAAAATATCCAGCTATTTTATTCCACTGTGGCTGCTGGGCTGGCATAGCAACTCCGAGCAATCGAAATTCCAAGCACACCATCTTGTTCGCCTTAATTTGAGCATTCCAATGGACTCTATCCGAAAATTTGTGCGGCAGTCCAACTATGAAAAATTCAGCGTCCAAATTGCCTTACAGGAGTAAAGCTGGCATAGCCACTTCGAGCTATCGAAATTCCGACCACACCATTTTGTTTGTCTCAATTTGAGCGTTCCAGCGCACTCTGTCCGAAAATTTGTGCGGCACTCCAATTATGAAAAATTCAGCGTCCAAGTTTGGCCAACTGCAGTGAGGCTGGCATAGCCACTTGGAGCTATCGAAATTCCGACGACACTATCTTTTTCATAGTTGGACTGCCGCACAAATTTTCGGACAGAGTCCATTGGAATGCTCAAATTAAGGCGAACAAGATGGTGCGCTCGGAATTTCGATTGCTCGGAGTGGCTATGCCAGCCCAGCAACCACAGTGGAATAAAATAGCTGGATATTTTACACTAGGATGGCCGCACAAATTTCGCGGTTATTGCCAATCGGACGCTTAATTTACGCTCAAATTATTGGTGAAAAGCTTTTTAATTGTGCGTCATGTGGCTATGCCGGCGTGAAATTGGCATCACCAATAAACATATGGCGATACACGCTTTGATATCGACGCACAAATTATGTACCTACGGCCATTTGAACGCTCAAATAACGCTCAAATTATTGGCATATAGCTTTCTAATTGTGCATCAAGTGGCTATGCTAACTTCACGCAGCTTGCCGGGAGGCCTTCAACACCGCGTTCGCCATGGAATATCACCAACGCAGTGAAGCGCACGGGGAGGGCACGCGGGTGATGGCCATCATCACTGCGGCTTGCGGCTAGTGCGTGGGCTTCACGCGGATACGTAAGTACAAGCAAATAGTATGACAGTCCCACATTAGCATGTTGTCCAGTATATCATGATCATATTTTTTTTCCAGATGGTCCTGACTCAACCCCTAGCCCAGAACGGCCTGGCAACAATACCAACTTTCATGGAAGACTGCAGGCATAATTTCGTGAAAGTGATACAATGTCCCACTGATTGTCCGTGGCAGTGCCTTCGTGCCACGGACATCACGGACGAAGGTCTCGCTGCGGTGCACTCCGCGAATTTGCAAAGTCGGTTGGAAAGACCTCTCCACAACATTGGGCCTCGGACATGCCTCTGCGAGTAAGTTCCCGTGTCAGTTGCGTCAAAACCAACGTTGATACATTGCGTTTGTCTGTTGCAGTGATCTCGAAGTTTTCACGGACCCACTGGTGCAGTGACTAGTTGTAAACTGTTTATTTATTATTATTTAACTGGAGCTCCCCCTACCCTTTAGCGCGAGAAAAGCGCCCGGTTTTTATTTCCACTTTCTTTGCGTATCGTATCAATGTCCCATCCGCATGATTCCTATGATGTGACCATCAGGGAAATGAGTAGGATGGGACATCAATGTCCCATCCGCATGATTTCAATGATGAACTTGTTGAACGGAACAAGACAATGGAAGTTGTGGTAAGAAGTGTCTAACGATCTAGTTAAGGAGCACATTAGTAGTATAACAGGCACTGACTTGCATTGCCTAACCTGCCCCCTGGCAGGGGCAGGGGCAATGCATGCCAGCGCCTGTCGGACTCCGCCATATCGTGTTTCTCATCCGGACGTGCGTGCCGTTCTCAAGGCCACGGTGTTCCGGGGCTGCCTACCCATCAGGCGCTTCGTGTATCCCTTAGCCGGTTGCCTACCAACCAGGCGCTTAGTACCAGTTCGACTCCGCCATATCGTGTTTCTCATCCGGACGTGCGTGCCGTTCTCAAGGCCACGATGTTCCGATAGGCTGCCTACCCATCAGGCGCGCCACAGGGGCAACGTGAGCCAGTACCAGTCCAACTCCCGCCGACTCTGAGTCATCCGGACGTGACTGCCGTTCTCAAGGCCACGATGTTCCGGGGCTGCCTACCCATCAGGCGCTTCGCGTGTCCGTTTGGCCGGTTGCCTACCCACCAGGCGCACCACCCGTTTACGTCCGGCTGCCTACCCACCAGGCGCCACGTTCGTAATGTTGCGTTTGGGGCTGTGTGTCACCGGGGACACCCGGAGGTGGACGATGACGTCCTCCCCGGCCTCCGACCGACTAGCCCCAAGTGTTTACTCGGCGGAGGTCCGAGGCAGACTGACACGTCCAGCAGGCGAGCAAACTAGCACCCGTTCTACTTCGCCGAGTTTCTCATCCAGACGTAAGTGCCGGTCTCAAGATCACGTTCCAGGGCTGCCTACCCATCAGGCGCCTCATGCCAATTCTTTTTCAGGGTTGCCTACCCATCAGGCGTTTTCGGGAAAGGGGGAAGATAAAATAAAAAGCAATGTGCATTATATTTTTTATTTATGTTTCTGCTTTTTACAACAGGTTTGACAATTCGTTACACGAATATCTTCACAAATAGTTACATTCTGAGCATAACGCTTAAACATTTCGTCGACAATTTCGTCATTAGAGGTACAATCAGAAGTGAAACAAGTTACAAAATCCTTCATAGAGTATCCATGTGCCTTAAAAAGTAAAAACAGTACGCAGTAATGCCCACATACATCAGAATCGAATTCCTGTAAATCAATTGTGTTTTTGGTCCAGAGTTTACATTGGCGGTCCATGAATTTTCTGATACTAGGGACATAAGGTCCAAGTCCATTGGAGCAGAAATGTTCTCCTCGCCCGTCGCAGCCAACATAAATGGCTTGCCAATGTGCTCCCGGCTTGTTGATGGGGTCGGTGTTCACAATGATGAGTGACGGTTTATTGTGTAAGTTGTGTGGAAGTGTGTCGGAGGCAAATACTCCTTCAAAGTGTGGTGAAGCGTGTGGATCTTTCCGCAAAACCGCTTCAAGGGTGTGCCCGTCCATTTCAGACTCCAAAGTCTACGACCACGTTTCGGTTTTTGTCAATCTCAATCAAATTATTGAATTCTGAGAGGACAATACAGTTTATGGCTCCCGCTAGAGTTTTAGCAAACTTTACTTCCAGTCTCACAACTCCTTGGCGCTGTAAGTTCCAGTGACTTTCATGGGCAGAAAGGTCTTGCGAAAGGTCAAATGCGTAGAGTGCGAAACCTTGTGGGTACTCAGTGTAGGTGATATCATTCCCTTCATCTTTCCAATGCAAGCCCGTCCCACTGAAAAGCGTGTTGTATGCGTCGATGTGTAAATTATGTTCGTAGTCAGGTGTGATAGGTTGTGCAGGAATTTGTTCTGAGTCCACATAGAGACTCAGGTAATTAAGATCGTAGTTTTGGAAGTTAAATGGATTGTACTGGTAACTTCCATTGAATGCCGGATTTGAGACAAAGCCAATGATGATTCTTTTTGGGATCTGTCCAAGGTGTAAGTTTGATATAGATTTATCCTGGACTCCGACTGGAATAGTTATTGTTTTGAGGTCAACTCTTGTGAGTGGATACTTGGCTGGTGCCTGTTCAAGGGCTGCTGCATGTCCAAGCAGTACAGTGGGTGAGATGCGAACTTTTCGCACTAAAAGTGTTGCATCTAAGATGACCACCTTTTCATTTCTGTTAGTTGACATGAGCACGAAGGCATCTCGGCTACGAGTGAGCTTAACTCTCAGTTCTACGTTATTTAAGAGAAAGCGATCCTGATTGAAAAAGTCACTATGAATAGGCCCTAGGAGCTCAAATACTCTGCTGTTTTTAGTGAGTTCGTGTCGTTTTTTGAGACCCTCGTTTTTGTCTGGCTTGCACTCGTCCAAGTGTCCGGCTGTGTCTTTATACCACATGCGCATAGACATGTGAGAATTTTTGGCAGGTGAGTCATAAGCCAGGAGTGACTCCATGTAACTTCGATACGGGTAAGTCATAGCAGATTGTGAAATTAATTTTTGGTTCAGTGAAACATCAACCTGGCTCCAAAGTGAGTGCAACATATAATTAACAGGTGTGGCGTCACTGTTATCCCCTTCAACCAAGTCACTGCCATTTTCTTTCACAATTTTTCCCTTCACCAGTAACAGTGTGTGAGCAGGATCAATGTATTCATGTCCAGTTCCTGGGACACAGAATTCGATGGTGTTTGATTGCTCAATGCTGGTGATTGGCTTAAAATGTGTCCACTGCCCCCCTTCCAGAACTGTCTGTGTAGGTGGAATCGCCCATAAATCAAGTTCAGAGCGAAGCGCCTCTGAGGAGGCAGTGTGTAAAAGTGCCATGTTTTAGAAAATGTGTTGTGGTGATTCTTCGGTCTTCACCTTGGCCCTCTTAAGTGTGTTTCCTGTTCGAGTGCCGGCTATGGACTGACGCTGACCCCGTGCTCTGCCTCGCTTTATACCTCTCCCTCGCATCTTGTTTACAAGGTTTTTACCCGCCTCAGAGAAGTGTTGCTGTACGCTATTTCTCAGTGGGACTTCGCCTGATGCAGCATCAGCAAGAATGTGACTTCCTGCCCGAAGGGCTTTACGCCCAACAGCACTTGCCCCTTGTTTTAGGTACGGAAAAATGTTACGGAACAGTCCACCAAGGAAGCTTCCGATGCCCGCCCCTTTTTGTGTTGATGAGCCCGCATAAAAGTTCATTCCAGACCCAGTCTGGGCCTGTTTGACGTAATACTCTGCGATGTGTGCCATGGTTGTACTAAACACGCTGTCTGAAGTGACACAGCAAGGTCAACGTTCCGTGATCAAATGGCACAAAACTGCCCGTGTGTGTCCTTATATTGACTTCCAAAGTGTCAAAAGATTTTGTCCTCAATTTAAAATAGATGGGCGGGTCGCATTTGTGTGTGGACATTCCACCATATGTTTTCTGCGTATCGACAGGAATTGTGCGAAGAAGTGGAGCACGTGTGTGTCCTACAATTTGGTCTTCAATGATATCCAAGTAGACATACAGCTGAGGAGAAACACCTAGACTTGTCTCTACAGGGTATGTGCCAAAAAGTTCTTTGTTTGTTGAGTATGGTCCGGGGTGAAGCAAACCCAATTGTATTGCAAGGCGAGGTGAAAAAGAGTATTTGGCGTCTGGTGCTTTTAAAAATGGGTGAAATAAAATGTATCCGTGGTCGGTTAGTTCAACTACACTTGACCGTCCATTGCCATCCGGCAGTTCTTCGATAGATGTCAGCGTCTCATGAAGTGCGAACAGGATGTTTTCGCGGGTGATGTAGTGTCCCGGTGTTACTAAAAATGTATCTTTTTCTCCATCAGAGTACTGAATTTCTATTAAGTTTTCTCCGTCGGTCACTTGTTCAATCGTGTTAGGATAGTGAATATCCAACAGAGCTACTTCCCATTCTCCATGAAGTTCTACACGTTCAGATAGTTGGATTTTGTAGTTTGATGTTTTGTTTTCTGGGTACACCTTTGGGCTGGCATTGCTCGGCAGTACCATATAGAAATCCATTATGTGTCCACAATATCTTTCGCGAAGACCCAAGAGCGGGATGACTTGGGGTAACCTCTCCAGTGGACGAACTTCTCTTTTCTGACACCCTTTCCCCGCTCCTTGAGTATATATGCAATTTTGTAGAGCTCTGGCCTTTTGACGGGACTAAGTTCCCACGAGTAGAAGTGTCCCTCAAGTTCTTCATTTTTGTCCAGGTCAGCTATTCGGTATATGGGTTGTATCTGTGGTATAACTTGTGTTATTTTAAATACTTCTTCAGACCAATTCCAAGTACACCCTTTTCAAACCTTCTTTTTTCTCTAGAGATGCGAACAAAGTCACCCACTTTTAATTTAGGTGCCACTTTCTTAGCAAGTAACTTTTTTCCGTATAGGGTGTCGTAAACCTCGAGTACACGTCGAGGATCGCTGGCTTCGTGTGGTGTCATCTTCAATGTTTTGTGTATTTTGTGGTTGTAAGCATGTGTAATGTTTTCTAAAACTCCGTTAGTATACTGATAATCTTCTGTCTGTGTAAAGACCCGTTGCATCCACAATCTCAAAGTACCGATGAATCTTTCTGTAATCGAACATTTTGTATCCGGGTTGTTTGTATGTGCATAATTTATGTCGTGTTGCTTTAAAAAGGTTTTAAGTGTCCTATTGTTTAGCTCTCCACCTTTATCCGTAATTAGCCTACTTGGCCTCCTGGTTGTGTGTCCGAAAAGGGTTTCAAATGCCTTTTTTATTGTACCAGCCTTTTTGTTCTGCACAGGCACTGTCCATGCATACCGAGAAAACACGTCCGTGACACACAAAATATATTTGTGTCCTTGATTCTCCTCATGAATTGAACTAAAATCTGCTAGGTCTGCTTGCCAGCAGTCGTCTATATTGTCTGCGTATGTTACATTGCGTGGAAATTTACGTCGTGCTCTTTTGTGTAGTGAGTGTGAGTCTTGCTCCTGGAGGTAGGCAGCCACTAGGTTCTTACTAACTTTACTCCCCGCCGCTGTTTTCAGGCGTTCTAGTGTGCTGTACCCCGCAGGGTGGCGTGTATCTTTGTAAATTGAATCAAGACCATCGTTTCCATTTTGTGTCTCTGACGGCAACAGCACCCCTGTATTCGCTTTTCTTTGTTTTTGTAAGGCGTTTCCCTCTGCCTTTGTGTGGGCTTTGCGTGATTGTTTTCGTGGCGTTTTCATATCTTTCACTTAGTCCTGCACCCTCTTGCGTTTGTAGAGCCCGTATGTATTGTTGGTTGCCTATGATATCTAATGGAGTGTGAAGTGATTTCAGCACCAAAGCAAACGTATGCCAACGTGAAATTTTCGCTTGTTTCCGAGTGCGAACCGCGTCAGAAATCAAGTCAATGATGCTCGAGTACGTCTCTCCACCGACTGACGTGGTTCCATTCCTATCCCAACTAATATAGGCTTTCGCTTCTGGTGTTGATAAGTGGTCATAGAGTGCTGAAGCGGCGTTTTTAAATTTGACAGGGATGAGTGATATGAGTCTTTGTTTTAAAACAGTGTACTGTTGTGTCTCCGATTCTATTTCATTCTCGTTTTCATTGGTAGTTGATTCTTTTAAAATGAGTGAGGCGGGCTTTCTTTGTTCGTTGACAAAATAAAGGTACCGCTGTAAAGCTTGATCGTACAGTTTCCACTTATCACTGTCTGCAGCTCGCTGTTTCAGAATACGACTCATTTCTTGGTCCAAATCGTCCATGACATCTCCAGATGAA
Source organism: Stenchaetothrips biformis (assembly GCA_030522485.1). Taxonomy (NCBI): domain Eukaryota; kingdom Metazoa; phylum Arthropoda; class Insecta; order Thysanoptera; family Thripidae; genus Stenchaetothrips; species Stenchaetothrips biformis. The sequence continues at coordinate 2,897,072 of CM060096.1, forward strand.
CGAGCCGCGGGCTTTTCGTGTAATTTTGTCATGGCCTCGTGAGGCACGAGTATCAATTTCTTGCAATGTTCCATAGTTGAAAAATTATGCGCCGAAAAATGATTTTTCCGAGGGTAGGAGCTAAAACACTGAGCAGAAGGGGCAGAAATGATCCCCCCTTTTGGTTTAAAGCTTTTTTCTTGGTTAACCAAGACTCTCCTCGCTTAGCTAGCCGTTTAATGATTGCTTTGTGTTTCTTCAAGTTTTCTTTTTGTGTAGGTGTTAGTGGCACGTTACCGCACAAAGTGTTGTCACAAAGTTCACAAATGGAGTAAACAAGCGGCTTGTCAGCGTGTTTTAGAATGGCCTTGCGTAATTGTGGAGGAGCTCGCTGAAGGACACGAAGTAAATCTTTATGAGATGGATTCGTTGAAGGGGACATCTCGGGACTGTCAGATGTGTACCCTTCGGCTCATCGTCTAAGAATGATTTACTACGTACGAAGAAGAGCACTTTTATACTTTCCTTTTGGTATGTATACTACTGTCGTTTCATCAGGAAAAATGTGTGTTCTCAGTCGTAAGTGGTCTTTTTGTCTCACATGAAAATCGAACAGAATATAAGAGTGTCCCTCCCGTGTAGCGTCTTCATACGCCTCCAGCATTCCTTTCCAATGAGTAGGATCTACTTGAAGGACGAAAGTTCTAATTTGTTGCACATCTCGTGGTGAGTTTAACAGAATAACATAGTGTGCTTGAAGACTGAGCTGTCTGAAGTGAGGAGGGAAAATGGACTGAGAAAGGAACCAGTAGGACAAATTGCGGTGATGAGATCCTTTGATGGCAATTTTTAAAAACTCAGGATTCTTGACTTCGTCTAAGAAATCATCGACAATGACTAATTTGGGGCCTTCCCCAGGAGGAAAGTGGTCCAACGAAGGTGCGCCCTCAATAAATTGGACAGAGTGTTGCTGTGCCAGTTCGTCGTACATGCTTTGATATTCACTGTAATACCAAATGACCTTTTCGAAAGTGGCCGTGAACATTTCGGCACGGTTTTCTACTATCTTTTTGACCAAAAAGCTTTTTCCTGCTCCACTCGGAGCACAGACCAGGGCATTGGATGGATGGGAGAAACGCAAATCCATGTTGACGGTGCTATGTGTGCACTTGAAATGAGCGAAATGAAACATGTAACGTCGTTTATATGTGCTACGATATCATAAAGTACACCGTCGACTTCCCCAGGCGCACCCAGATTGACGGGTGCGGGTGAGCGAGCACACGATGGCGACGGAGCGACCGATGCGCGGGTGGGCGTGCGCGGGCGGGCGGGCGCGGGTGGGCGGGCGCGGTGCGTGCGCGGGCGGGCGGGCGCGGGCGGTGCGTGCGTGCGCGGGCGGGCGCGGACGGGTGGGCGGGCACGCTGGAAGAGGCTAAATAAGATCGGTTCGAATTAAGGCTGCCGCAGGGTGAAAAAGTTTATTACGTGCAGTCAGCCATCATGGACACAACACGAATCAAACCGAACCCATACAAAAAGAAAGTGCTCGTCGTCAGGCCCTCAAACACAAGGGGCCCGTGGTTTTATTGGAATGCGGGCCCATTCAAGCTTCACCCACGGGACCGCACGCACGCACAGTTGGCATGAAGTTCGTCTTTCATTTCGATTGAGAAAAAAATGTCTGCCCATAACGGAACGGAAGACGCCGAAGGATATGGAGCTCAAACCCCACCAAGAGATGAAATGATAGTTCTCCTTGTCATCATGATTTGCGCCATGCTGATTCGTTGCTTCGAAGGCATTTTTCTGCGTCCTTATGTAGCTTACCCTGCGATCCCTGATGTAATCGCGAACGGGACTGGACATCGTTCAGGGTCAGGCTTGGCGGAGAACCAGACCGTAGATGCTCCGCCTGCGCTAGGCGGAGACAGTGAGACAAACGTGGCGGCGGGGCCCATCCGCTCCAGCAGCGCGACGAAGCCAGACGATGGCGCGAGAGTGCCGGATATTTATGCAGAGGGGGACGGGGGACGATGAGCACTCGCACAGAGCTAAGAGTGTTCTGCACGTATGGAATTGGACCTTATGTCCCTAATATCAGAAAATTCATGGACCGCCAATGTAAACTCTGGACCAAAAACACAACTGATTCTTTTGTATATGGACAGTACTGCGTACTGTTTTTACTTTTTAAGGCACATGGATACTCTATGAAGGATTTTGTAACTTGTTTCACTTCTGATTGTACCTCTAATGACGAAATTGTCGACGAAATGTTTAAGCGTTATGCTCAGAATGTAACTATTTGTGAAGATATTCGTGTAACGAATTGTCAAACCTGTTGTAAAAAGCAGAAACATAAATAAAAAATAATGCACATTGCTTTTTATTTTATCTTCCCCCTTTCCCGAAAACGCCTGATGGGTAGGCAATCCTGAAAAAGAATTGGCATGAGGCGCCTGATGGGTAGGCAGCCCTGGAACGTGATCTTGAGACCGGCACTTACGTCTGGATGAGGAACTCGGCGAAGTAGAACGGGTGCTAGTTTGCTCGCCTGCTGGACGTGTCAGTCTGCCTCGGACCTCCGCCGAGTAAACACTTGGGGCTAGTCGGTCGGAGGCCGGGGAGGACGTCATCGTCCACCTCCGGGTGTCCCCGGTGACACACAGCCCCAAACGCAACATTACGTCAGTGGCGCCTGATGGGTAGGCAACCGCATGCAAGGATGAAGGTGAGACACCTGGTGGTTAGGCAGCCGGACGCATGAATGCGGGTGGCGCGCCAGATCGAGAACGCCTGTTGAATAGGCAACCCTGAGTAATCATGGGCACTTGGCGCCTGATGGGTAGGCAATCACATGTGAGATGTGGGTGAAGCACCAGGTGTGTAGGCAGCCGGACGTAAACGGGTGGTGCGCCTGGTGCGTAGGCAGCCGGGCGTAAACGGGTGATGCGCCTGGTGGGTAGGCAACCGGCTAAAAGGAATAAGCGAAGCGCCTGGTGGATAGGCAGCCCCGGAACATGGTGGCCTTGAGAACGGCACGCACGTCTGGGTGAGAAACACGATATGGCGGAGTCGAATTGGTACTAAGCGCCTGGTGGGTAGGCAACCGGCTAAGGGATACACGAAGCGCCTGATGGGTAGGCAGCCCCGGAACACCGTGGCCTTGAGAACGGCACGCACGTCCGGATGAGAAACACGATATGGCGGAGTCCGACAGGCGCTGGCATGCATTGCCCCTGCCCCTGCCAGGGGCAGGGTAGGCAATGCAAGTCAGTGCCTGTTATACTACTCACATTATGCGGTGGTTTGGCCTTCTTGTCAAGGAAGATAGATTGCCAGAGTTTGGTGAAACATTGGTACACTTGTTCCGAATTACTCTGTCACCACACTTAGGTAACAATTCAGCTTCTCAGAGCCTTAAGTATTTGAAGGCAAAAGTAGCTAACAATTCAGAAGAAGAATGTGAAGATTTGGGCGTAGAATATGATACGGATGACAGCGACGATGAAAGCTCAACCAGCCAAGGTATCAAAATGTGGCTCCAGGATAAAAACAATGAAGCAGAGATAGGACAACAAGAAGATATCGGAGAAGCAGTCAATCCGTACTATGTCCCCAAGTTTGCCACAAAACTTCTGAAACTATGCTATTCCTTCCCGCTATGGTCTGCTATGCTGGTCAAGGATTACAAAAGCCCCTTTCCAAAGGCGACGTCAGTTCACGTAGAATCATGTATTTCATACATTAAGGACAAAATATTCAACCAGAAGGAGTTGCCAGTGTCAAAGCATGAATTTCTAGGACGACATCTACTATCACTCCGAGGGAATGTAGCTCTCGCACAGGTGTCTATTTTGCAAGAAGAGCCTGAGAGAGACACTGAAAAGGGCGATGAAGAAGGAAGCGAAGATGTTAATGAATCGGACAAAGAAGAGTGATCCAAAACGGACCGGACTGAGCTAAACGAAACTGAAAATTGGAGAAACCTGGGTGAGAAACCACAGAAGGAACAAAAACAGTCAACTGCTGTGCCGGAAACTTCAAAATACCTCAAGCCACACCCAGAAATTTTGCGGTGTCTTACTCCCGCCCAGACGATCTGCTCCTCAGGAATGGCAACTTCGGCGGTGACAACTCTTTTTTCAAGACAAACGCTAATACAAAGGTACAAATCAAGAACACTTGTGTCCGAAAGGGAACAGCTGCGCCACTTCGTTGAACTCCACAAGGACATGTCTCCTACCCTGGAAGTGGCTTGGAGCTTGGCTCACAAAGGTGCCGAGAAACTGCTTCCAGTAGCATCATTGAAGAATGCCAATCTCACTTACTCACAACGAGGTGGACGGTCCAGAGGAAGGAAGACTGGTATTTTAGAGTACAGTTGCTTTGGTAACCTCCAGAAGCTCATTCAAGAACTTGAGCCCAACTGGATCTCGATTAATACTAAGTGGAAATGCATATCCAAACACCACCAGTGGCGGCGCCACACAACAAGCAATAACATGGTGACCGCTAGATTGCAACCACAAGGTGGCCTGCATGATTTGCAAGACAACTTATCTGTGGCCTTGGGAGTAGACTCTAAAAAGTGTGTCCACCAAAATTGTGACAAGTGGGCGAACCCAGAACACGCTCTCAGCGACCTTTTTAGTATTGATACTGGTGACGTCAACATTCCTGAGAAGAGGAAAGGTAAAAAAGATGTACACTTGGGTGACATTCCAATGAGCGTTACACTCCTTGACAAAAAGTACCTTCCTCTGGGCGTAGTAAGCTACACTTCAGGCCACTACATCGCCTATGTCAAAAGTGTCAACGGTAAATGGACTGAGTATAATGACATCAGCAGACATCCCTACGTCGTGTATTAACAGCCGTAATAAATCCAGAGATAATCATCATGTTAAAAACATCAGACTGAACTGTATGAGGTGCCAAGAGGAAAAATATGAAACCTGACCAAACTAGATATTTGATTCTTTTCTTTGTGAAGTGATTGTAATAACTTTTGGAGTGTGCTTTCTTATGAACATGTGACATCGTGAGTTTATTTTCACCGTTTTGAATTGCATTACAAAGGATGCGGTTTTTGTCGCATTTTTGTATGATTATGTATGTTTAAATAATCATACATACAATTGGTTTAACAGAATCTTTGCCAATGGCGTGACATTGCCATTGAAGAGCCAAAACAGTTCAACAGAACGTTTGGCATAATTTTAAGTGATTTGTTTGAATATGTCCTTATTTGTAATTGGACATATTTTTTGGACACATTTTTTACTTAATTGTCGTGACTCAGTGTTTACATGTTAACATTTTTTGTTCCATTTTTGTATGAGTAGTAATTAATGGTTCTAAAAACATGCAAAACAAAATATTTTTTTCATTCCTGTCAAATTGTGACTTAATGACATTAAGTCTACTGACATTAAGTCTGGACGATTCTTGTAGACAATTTTTCCTGTAACACACATAAACACTGCGCACAGACTTTTGACTCCTACTCCCCCCTAACTCTAATAGGGTTTTTGCCTTGGTGTTGCAAACCTGACTAGCTAAATCCTATCTAAAACACCATTTTTAATCTAGGAAGACAAGTTAAAACTATATGGTTGGGAAACTTAACTTTTACTCTAACTGTTGTATGGCTCGGATGACTTGCTGCTGGACGGTCTCTGGAGTACTGGACGCATCCACGACTGCATGTAGAGCTGGTTCGTTGTCCATCCAGTTCTCCAAAACTGTGTGCAAACCTTGGATGTAACCTTTGGACAATGTATTTTCCTCTTTGCGAGCCCTTGTTTCGAGACGTTGAAACGCTGTTTCCGGAGTTCCACGAAGGTATATGTGATGTTCTTTGCGTCGGAACTGAGCTGACATGGTCTTAGACATTTCTTGAAGTAAAACATATTGTTCTCTGTTGATCATACGAGCTTCCAGTTGCGTTTGGACAAACATTTTCACCACACTGTAGCGAACGTTCTGCTACAACGATGGGAGCACTGCCCTGCATGAACTTAAGTTGAGTTTGCCACAACGTAAACAAAACCATCGATTGGAAAGTGAACGCCCACTTTTCCATGTTCCTCGAGTACATGTCCAAGAAATCGATTCCATGAAAATTGGTCCACGGTGACACTGGTTCTTGCACAACTAGATAGCCCCGTTCTTGAAGCGTCGTGAGCAGAGTCGATTTTCCAATTCCGATGTTGCCTTCAATGTAGACTACTGCCGTCGATTTCGGACTCATCGTCGCTGCTTCGTGTTGGTACTCCCCGAACGACGACTGCACCATGCTCGGAACATGTTTGCTCGGATCGAAGGCCGGTAGCGAACTGACCGCTGGCGTTGTGCGTGATATTTTCGTTTGCGTATTTTTCTTTGCCATCACGTCTTGGCTGTCTGCATTCGCACTTGACTCGATCGGATTGCCTGAATCGCCATTGTTCGGTTGCTTGGCCTGGCCGGCTGATGGGCTGAAACAGGTAGAAATTTTTAGCTGCGATTTAAATTCATTTCTTCCTGTGTGCGCTGCGCCTGCTGGACCAGCATTAACCAGGTCGTCATACAAGTGGATTTCCCCATGCACAGCACCGAACATTTCTTACTTCTTCGACTGCAACAGTATTGCCGTATTGCTAATCCTATTTTATTGCTATTATTGCTGTGGGTTGGATACACTTCCCCCTTCGTGTTTCATACCATCAGTCCGCAGTTGACGAGGTGACGAGTTGACATAAGGGTGCATGAGCGACGCGAAGTGATATAGAAGTGAAGTCATAAAAGTGAAGATGGAGGATGACTACAAATTTGAGTAAGTCGATCTCAATAGCCAAGGTAGAACACAGTCTGAGACTTTTGTGCTCTAGATTTTAAATTCAAATTGCTTTGCGACACTTTACAACTATACTGTGCTCAGCACACTCCCATAAAAAGGCATATTGTTTTTCTTCCCAAGCATTGGACTGAAAGCAAGTCTAATAAGGAGTCTCATATCTGGGTGAAATCAACACTTTAAGGATTAAATTTGTTCAAGCGCGACCCAAAAACTACTGATAATGTTGGATATTTGACTCAAATAACTACTTGTGATGCCTTTCAGACCTTTTTAACTGATACTCAAGTACTACAGGCACATCGGTCACTCTCACATGTAAAATAAATGGAACAATATGTGACATGCTGTGTAAATATTTAGTTGAGCTATTTCTTGTACTTGGCTTACATTCACCTAAAAAATTAAGATTCATAAGCCATAGGGGTGTTGTACTATTTTTTTAGGCACGAAGTAGCCTTATGAGTTTGTGTCAAAAAAACGGAAGTATGGCCCTTTATGGCAGCTCCGAGATTTTCTATACGATTTTGATGATGTTTCGCACAACGCGAGAATAAAGCACTGTGATTTCACTGATAAGATTTGGAAGAGAATTTTCTGATCAATTCTGAGAAATTTGGAATTGATGTTGCCATGGCAAGGCTCGACTCGTCAGTGGAAAATTTGGGAGAGGGGGGAGCCGAGCCACTCGTGTGTACATGTCACGCCAAAAATACTAGATCCCGTGAAAAAGCGCGTTCGAATCAGAACTGTTCTTCACTGGTGTTAGAATGCATGCAATAATAGGAATAATGATGTTTTCGGATGTGGTCGTCTAGATGGTCGCACCAAAGTATAATAGTTGGGTGGACTGTCCATTGCGCATGCCCAGTAGTGTTTAGAAATACCAACGTGAAATGCACATTAGTTATACCCAAATTTATAAATGCATCTTTAAGACACGAAAGTAAATTTTCTTATGTGTCCTATTTTCAATGAATTATTAGAACATTCATGTATAATTTCTTAGATAGAGAGTGCAATGCAGAGGAGTGCATTTCCGTGTACCAAACAAACTGTCGGTGGGAGAACAGTTTTCTTTACCGTGTGAATTCTCTGAGTTCGTGTTTATTCTCTTTTTTAGTAAAAATTAAAGGTTTGGATAAAACATAGACAATGAAAGTAAATCAAGGTACAATTCATCAGGGAGATACTAAAGTATTTCCTAAGTATAATGGAGTGCAGTGTTGTGCATCTAGTATAGTTGCATGTGCATACGGCCTAGTTCACAACTTCAGTCTATGGACATCAAAAGAAATTGATATTTGTGTTTATGTAAGTCTGATAAGAGTTATGATGAAAATTAACATTAAAATATTATAAATGCTGGAGAAATTTTCATTGTACAGCATAGTAGGGTTGGTTTTTTTTTTATTTCCAGTTCGGCCCCTTATGCATTTCCGAAATTTTCTATCGGACTTTGATGAGACTTTGCAAAGTGGTAGAGCTTTGTACCCTAATTTCACTGGTGAAATATGGTTGAAACGCTGAATTTTGTGAAATTTTCAGTTGAAATCGTCGTTTCCATGGCAAAGCTCGACTCGTCAGCGAAAAACAGGGGTTGAGGGGGGAGCCGAGCCACCGGAAATAGAATCCGACCAATAGCAGCGCTCCTCTTTGCTTCTGTACAGCTTAAACCAAAAGCGCTTGCTCCCTTCAAAAAGCGCGTTCGTATCAAAATTGTCTTTTACTGCAGCTAGAAGAGCTCCAACAATGGTAGACGTTGTTTTCAAACGTGGCCATTTGGATCGGCCGGTCGGTCGGTGATTGTTGCCGCGCCTGCGCGAAGGCGTTGTTGGTTTCAAAAGTGCCAACCTCAAAAGTTCGTTACTCTTTGAATCGGAGTGAAATAGAACATTATACTGCGTGCCTGTGCACATTCATCTGAGAACTAACATTCCCTAATGTAGTTTGAGTGTGACTTTAAGTCCCTTTTCGAAAACAATGGGCGTGTAGCTGCCCCTTGAAGAGAGGTTTGATGGTACTTCGGAATATAAGACGAAACTATCTAGACACGGCGGAGGTACACTTTTCTAACCTCAAAGTATTTACTAGCATAAGGCAAGGCCTTGTGGGATGGGCTTCGGGATGAATGTTAGAGAAACACGTTTGTGCTGTTTTCTTCTTCTTCGTCTGCGCAGGTTGTTTTGAATGCGTGTTGTGGTGGATTGTCGATTATTTTATTTTGTATTACATGTTGGCACCATTGTTACGGGCACCACTGTTTACCACTACTCCCATATCATTTTCCGATACGATTTTTTTACAGTAAATCATTGTTTCTACATCTTTAAACACTCTTATTTTCTGTTATTTCGTGTTTCCCATAACTCCGCAAAAAATTATCCCACTTTATAACATTTTCTTTCCCTATGATTGTTCTTCAACTTTTTATTTTTTTTGAATGGTGTCATCCCTGGATATACGCCATGCGAAAACCCCACTCGAATTGTGAGCATGGCCGATAGTTGCAGTTAGATAGGGCAGGTTAATCTGGCCTCAGCCAAAAACTAAATGAATTATTTTACTGCACGTTCCTGTGAATAACTTGACCTCCATGTATTATGAAACTGTCATAAATGCTTATTTTTGACACAAATTGATACGCAGCTGGTCTTGTACGTAAGTTTTAGTATTATTGGTAATGGTCTACCAAACATAAACAGAACTTCACTCAACGCAGTCCTAGCCTCCGCTTTATTTGTTAAACTAGAACATAAATATGAAATTGACTTCGTGGCTACCAGGATCTCGTGAAATCCTATTTTTTTGTTTTGTTTCGGACATTAACTTGCCCCTTTCAATAAAGAAATAATTCGTTATTGTTTATGATATTTTTTGTCGTGTAAAATACAAAAATATCTCCAGATAATTCGTTACGAGGGGCAAACAACTTGAATTTTGATGTACATTTTCCTCGTGAAATAACGGACATAAACGTGAAATAACAACGAAATAATGTGGAATGACACTGAGTTAACGTGAAATCGCTCTAAAATGACCGCAGAACTAGACTGAATATGCAGGTTTCAAGCGACAGTGGCGCGAACTCATCCACGTGGACGCTGCCGCCGCCGCTACTGAGAATAAGCTTGTAGTGCTGGGGATTTTCGGCAATTTTCGACCGACCGCCGACCGGGCCAAGCCGCGGCACGGCCTTTTGTCGGCCCCCGACCGGTGGACAGCCGCAGCGCGCAGACAATCCGTGTTCGATCCCACCCTGAAGCGAAGGATTTTCTCCATGTCTGGTCTCTTTCTTTGCAGTTTTGTCAGCACAAGTCAGTTGACTTACGACTGCCCTGACACATTCCGTGACAAAAATGTTTATGCTTCAGAAGTAAAGAGTTGGGTTTGGCGCTGGGTCTGGGTGGTTTCGAATCCAAGCCAAGCCGCTTGGCGGGCAGGGGCAGGCTGCCTATCGGGCGGGCATTGCAAAACAGACGGACGGGCGCCGTCTCTGTCACACAGCACAGACCGCCGCACTATGATCTAGAATCTCGGAAACGCGGAAAAAATTCCCACGGCCTTGAAATCTCCCCCTAGTAGTAATTTTGGGTCGGGGAATCCGAATCTGACATTAGTTTTGAGCTATGGTTACGTACTTCTGAAGAAAACTGCAAGAAAAGCTTAAAAAGACTAAAGGTTGCTAAAATATTGCTGTATGAGATAATTGAGGTCGGGTACAGAGCTTCTAGCACTAGGTTCAAGGTCTGGG